>CM070008.1:39053645-39098645 GCA_036247105.1 Cirrhinus mrigala | reverse complement strand
TTTTTTTTCCTGCAGTCTTTTAATTTAGAATTACTTCAATGTAGAACTTTGTTCTTATCTTTTTTTTTTTTATTTTTTTTTTATATATAAATATAAATAAAATTGCATTGTTTTTTTTGCCAAAATTGTATTTAGGATCATAGGATTTTAAGATTATTTTCATGACAAATGAAGACATTTTTATTGTAATGCAGTAATGTCAGTATGCATAACAGTAATGTGAGTTTGGGATGTTTTTGTCATGAAAATAATATCTCAGTGCAAAAAATCTTAAAAAAGCCTTAATTTTCCTCAAGCAACATATCATTGCTCATTTATTTCACTTGATTTTGGGGTGATTTTAAAATATTAAATATTCTCATCCTTCTGTAACAGCATTGTACCTACAAAACAATCAAGCCAGCTAATTTGTTTTCATGATATATCCCCTTTAAGATTGATATGTGTGTGTCCGTAGGCGGAGGAGGCCGAGGCGACGTATCGCACCTGTATCGCAGACGCCACGACACAGCAGCAGGAGCTGGAGGACATGAAGGTGAACGTGCTCAAACAGATACAAGAGCTCATCAGACAGACGGACCAGATCCTACGAGCGGTGAGAGTCATATATATAATGATTTTAGATTATTTTCTTGAAAATTAAAGACATTTTTATTGTAATGCTAAACAACTTTTCCCATTGTTTCCCATTATTATTGTTAATTTTTATTTAATTATTTTATTATTGCTTTTATTTTATTTATTTATTTTTGTGTATATATATATATATATATATATATATATATATATATATATATATATATATTTATTTATTTATTTATTTATTATATTTCTTAATGTATTAAATTATTATTATTATATTTCATTTAATTATTTAGTTATTTTTTATACATTTTTAAAAATATTTTTATTATTATAACTTATTAATATTATTATTGTACATTTATTTATTCTATTTTTTATTTATTTATGTTATATGTGTATTTTTTTTATAGAACATAGAATATTTTAGAATATTTTATTCTATATAATATTTAATATATAGAACATTTTAAGATCATTTTAGGATTTTAGTATATTTTCTTGACAATTAAAGACATTTTTATTGTAATGCTAATCAACTTTTCCCATTGTTGCCCCATTATCATTGTTCATTTTTATTTAAATATAATATTATTGCTTTTATTTTAATTTTAATTTGTTTGTATATTTATTTATCTATTAAATTTATCTATTTTTTATTATAATTATTATTATTACTATATTTCATTTATTTAGTTTTTTTTTGCATACATTTTTAAATACTTTTTATTATTATAAATTATTATTGCCTTCTATTTAATTTTTTTTGTACATTTATTTATTATGTATTTTTATTTATTTATTTTATCTGTATATTTTTTGCCATATGGAATATTTTGGGATCATTTTAGGATTTCAGAATTATTTTCATGACTTTTTCATTTAATGAAAAAGAAAAAGCAATCTCTTCCCATTGTTTTTTGTTTGTTTGTTTATTTTTTGCATCTAGAATATTGTAGGATCATTTTAGGATTTTAGGATATTTTCTTGACAATTATTACATTTTTATTGAAATGCTAAACAACTTTTTCGAATTGTGTCCCTATTATTATTGTTCATTTTTATTTGATTATTTTATTATTGCTTTTATTTTTTATTTTATTTTAGGATCATTTTAGGATTTTTTTTTGACAGTTGTTTCCCTATTATTATTGATCATTTTTATTTGATTATTTTATTATAGCTTTTTTGTGTATTTATTTATCTATTATATTTATTTATTTTTTATTAATTATAATTATTATTATTGCTATATTTCATTTATTTATTTTTGCATCTAGAATTTTTTCGGATAATTTTAGGATTTCAACATTGTGTTGACATAAGTAACTTCTTCCCAAAGTCAGTAATCCCTTATACTACTCAGAACAGCTGGCATGTGAATGATTGTGTGCTTGTAGTTTTCAATCTTGATTCAACTGGACAGAGTGATTTTGTGCTTTTATGCTCCGGTTGTTTATTTAATGCATCCTCTTCCTCTCTGTCCAGTGCACCATCTCATACTATCAGACGATGCACGTGCAGACAGCAGCGCTGCCGGTGCATTTCCAGACGCTCTGTGAGAGCTGCAAGCTGTTCGATCCGGGTCAGCAGTACGCCGCCTACGTCAAAAACCTGCAGCTCCGCACAGAGCAGACCATACAGTACCAGTTTGAGCCGTACTCCGCGTCCACCCACCCGTAAGACGACATCCTATTAGAACACATACTTTGCTTTAAAGATCAGTGGTCAGAAGAAACGCATAATGGGATTTGAATGCTTCGAATTTATAGTTATTTTTTAATCAGGCACGTTCGGACCCGTAACAACAGTCTCTGTAACGACCAGCGGCAGAACAGCTCTGAAGCTCCGCCCACAGCGGAGGAGGCGGGATTTGGAGAAGCGACTGTGGTTAAACAGAGACGAGGTCAAGGTCAGTTTTATAGACAATAAATGAACAGAAATCAGATTTTAGGGGGTGAACGCACAGAACATGTACTTAATTTACAGTAGAAGAGATTGCAGTTATAATATTTGTTGTGATTTGGTATGACTTGTAATGTTAAAATTAATCTGTGTGCGGTTTTGCTTTTGCAGGTAGGGACCATCATCAAGCTCATAAGTCCTGGCCGTCCACCCTGAGTGACACGGACAGCGTCGGTCCGGGAAGTGGACTGGGCTCCCCGACCTCCAGCACAGGTATTGAACAAAACCAAACCAGTCTGGTTTACAGTAATAAAATAATTTTGATAATAATGTTGTGTAATACTTTGGTCTCAGGTGACATCTCAAAACCTTCAAGACCAGTTTCTGCAGCCACATTGTCGTCCAATGAAGATTTAGAGGAGCGAGATGGTCCCATGACCACGTTTGAACAAAGTGAGTGACTGATTACGAGCAGCAAACTTAAAGAAATAGTTCACCCACACATTAAAAACTTTTTGTTTCTTCATCAGATTTGTAGAAATGTGTCATTACATCACTGTCTCATCAACGGTGAATGGGTGCCGTCAGAATGAGAGTCCAAACAGCTGATAAAAACAACACCATAATCCACACCACTTCAGTCCATCAGTTAACATCTTGAGAAAACACAAGCTGAAGCAAATCCATCATTAAGACATTTTTAAGACATTTTAATTTCAAACTAAAATACGAGTCCAAAATAATCTAGTAAAAAAGTGGTCTGGTCTGAATCAGGAGAGAAATCTGCACAAATATGTGGGTGGATTTTGATATGAGAGTATATTGTAGTGTTTCACTAGTTAGCAGTTAGCCGGTTACCTCACCTGAATGGATGTTCGTAGATTTGTGTTGGATGTTATCTGTGGAATGGAAATATTTATATATTTTTTTGTAAACATCATACTTGTTTCGCTTATTTCGGTTAATGTCATAAAACTATTGAGCTAAGCCAGTAGTAGTACTGACAGTGTCGTGTAAACATGACTGAAGAACCAAAAAAGCGGGGGAACAGACTAACCGAATCAATTGAGTGAGTCATTTATGCTGCAGCCACCCTGATTGATTCAAACTCGAGACTTCGAGTTTTAAAATGAATCAGTTTAAAATGATTTACAAGCAAAAAACAGATCAAATTAAAAGAGACATTCTTTTTCGAAATTTGACGTCGCTTGTAATAATTTTAAGAAGCACTTTTAGTGATGGGTTAAATCAAGCAAAATGATTCACTCTTTTGAAGCGCTCCAATCGGATCGTGTTTCGCGAATCATTTGATTTAGATCGGGACTTTAAATCACGTATCGCAAATCAGACTTTGGAATGGGTTTGCGAATCATTTGATTCAGATCTGACTATGAAGCATGAGTCCTGATTATCCTGGATTATCCATGAGTCTTGGACTATGAGTCCTGATCTGAAATAATGGTTCACAAATCACTATTCAGATCATGACTTCGGACTGTGGATCGTGAATCATTTGACTTAGATTGAAATTTCCAAGCAGGTTTGTGAATCTTTTGATTCAGTTCGGAACTTCGGAACGTGGATCATGAATCATTTGATTCAGTTTGGGACTTCAGTGCGGGTTCGCTTTTTGTCAGATTTTTTTTTTTTTTAACTTATTGAAAAGCCAGAATCAATCATTAAGATGTTTTTAACTTCAAACTATTGCTTTCAGCTAAAATACAAGTCCATAATTCATAATAACGCTTCATCTAGTGAAAAAGTGGTCTGGTCTAAATCCGGAGAAAAATCTGCATAGATCAAGCCAAAACAATCATTTAGAGCTGCAGCTCGTCATATTAATGGAGTGTTTCACTAGTTAGCAGTAAACTGGTTACCTCACCTGAATGGATGTTTGTAGATTTGTGTTGGATGTTATCTTTGGAATGATAATATTGATATTTTATTTGTGAACATCATACTTGTTTCGCTTATTTCAGTTAATGTCATAAAACTATCGAGCTAAGCCAGTAGTAGTACTGACAGTGTTGTGTAAACATGGCTGAAGAAGTAAAAAGCGGGGGAACAGACTAACCGAATCAATTGAGTGAGTCATTTATGCTGCAGCCACCCTGATTGATTCAAACTCGTGACTTCGATGTTTCAGTTCAAATAACTCTATAGCAAAAACCAGATCAAATTAAAAGAGACATTCTTTTTTCGAATTTCGACATTGCTTGTAATGATTTTAAGCACTTTTAGTGATGGGTGAAATGAAGCTTTAAATCATGCAAAATGATTCACTCTTTTGAAGCGCTCCAATCGGATCGTGTTTCGCGAATCATTTGATTTAGATCGGGACTTTAAATCACGTATCGCGAATCAGACTTTGAAGTGGGTTTGCGAATCTTTTGTTTCAGATCGAGATTTTGAAGTGCAGACCGTGAATCATTTGATTCAGATCTGACTTTGAAGCACCTTGGGAAATCTTTTGAGAATTAAAAGATTTGCAATCTGCGAGTCCTGATCTGAAATAATGGTTCACAAATCACTATTCAGATCATGACTTCGGACTGTGGATCGTGAATCATTTGACTTAGATTGAAATTTCCGAGCAGGTTTGTGAATCTTTTGATTCAGTTCGGAACTTCGGAGCGTGGATCACAAATCATTTGATTCAGTTTGAGACTTCAGTGCGGGTTCGCTTTTTATTGAAAAGCCAAAATCTGAAACAAATCCATCATTAAGATGTTTTTAACTTCAAACCATTGGTTTCAGCTAAAATACAAGTCCATAATTCATAATAACGCTTCATCTAGTGAAAAAGTCATCTTATCTGAATCAGGAGAAAAATCTGCACAGGTCAGCAATGTTAACAAGCCAAAACGGCTCTAAACAAATATGTAGCTGGATTTTGATGTGAGAGACAACAGGAGATGGACTTTTTCACTGGAGGAAATGTTACACTGGAGTGGTGTGGATTACTTGTGGATTATTGTGATGTTTTTATCAGCTGTTTGGACTCTCATTCTGACGGCACCCATTCACTGCAGAGGATCTGTTGGTGAGCAAGTGATGGAATGACACATTTCTCCAAATCTGATGAGGAAACAAACTCATCAACATCTTAGATGGCACACTGTAATATAATTTTCAGATATTAAGAGATCTTGTTTAGTATATCTAGTTCTGTGTACTACATAGTAGTGATATATGTTGAGTGTGTCTGGGTGTTTGTTGTGTTTTAGGTATAAATGGCATTGAACCGGAAAGCGCGGCACCCACTGGACCTTTCAGAAACGTGGGTTTGTCCAAAGCTGCAAAAACCCATCGGCTGCGCAAACTACGCACACCATCAAAGTGCAGGGAGTGTGACAGCTACGTTTATTTCCAGGGTGCAGAATGTGAGGAGGTGAGACCATTTCAGTGGATTCATGTTGTTGACAGAATCAGATAGAACTGTAAATCAGAAGGTTATTGTACGGTCAGATCACTGATGCACAATGTCAAGTCACATTCATTTATATAGTGATTTATACAATACAGACTGTTTCAAAGCAACTTCAGTAATAAACAGCTTTAACAGTGTTAAACGGTAAAGTATTCAGCTCAATTTAGGCCAAGTTTTGTTCTCATCCAATAGTGTAATGTGTGTTTTAGTGTTTCCTGGCGTGTCATAAGAAGTGTCTGGAGTCTCTGGCCATCCAGTGCGGTCATAAGAAGCTCCAGGGCCGTCTGCAGCTCTTCGGCCGTGATTTCTCTCAGGTCCTGCAGGGTGACGTGGAAGGAGTTCCCTTCATCATCAAGAAGTGCATCACAGAGATTGAGAGGAGAGCGCTCAAAATGAAGGTATGGGAGGAAAGCTTTCCTTCATTTGCATATTAATTCTGATTGGTGATGTCATCTTTCTTATTCTTACTGAGGCTACCAAAATATTCAAGTAAAATAGCAAATAAACATATCTGTCTATTAAATGCATGTGAGATTTGCACATAAATTATTTGTTAATTCAAGGTTTGTGCAAGGTGCTTAAAGTGCTTGAAGTACTTGAAATCGACTTTTTGAATTTTCAGCTAATTTCCTATTGAACTGTCAGCAACTGAACTGCAGTGTTTAAACTATTTCAAATATAGTCAATTAAGCTACAAACTCCATCATAATGCACAATGTTTCCATCTAAGATGAATTTAGAGCTGCAGCTGTAGTTAGCAGTAAACCGGTTACCTCACCTGAATGGATGTTCGTAGATTTGTGTTGGATGTTATCTTTGGAATGATAATATTGATATTTTATTTGTAAATATCATACTTTTTGGCTTATTTCAGTTAATGTCATAAAACTAGTGAGCTAAACATCAGTGGTATTACTGACAGTGTTGTGTAAACATGGCCGAAGACGCAAAAAGCAGAGGAACAGACAAACCGAATCAATTGAGTGAGTCATTTACGCTGGAACTGCTCTGACTGATTCAAACTCGTGACTTCGATCATTCGGTTCAAGCGATTCACTAGCGAAAACCAGATCAAATTAAAAGAGCTATTCATTTTCGAATTTCAGCATCGCTTGTAAGGATTTTAAAAAGCAGTTATAGTGAAGGGTGAAATGGAGCTTTTCGAAACTCTGAATTAGTTTATTCATAGCATCGCAAAGTGATTCACTGTTTCGAAGCGCTCCAATCGGATTACGAATAATTTGATTCAGATCGGACTTGAAATGACGTATCGCGAATCAGACTTTGAAGCGGGTTTGCAAATCATTGATTTAGGTCGGAACTTTGGAGTGGGTTGGTGAATCATGTGATTCAAATCAGGTTTGCAAATCATTTTGTGAATCATTGGAACTTTGGAGCAGGTTCGCGAATAATTTGATTCAGATCAGGACTTTGGAGCGGGTTTGCAAATCATTTGATTCAGATTGGGACTTCATCGCGAATCAGACTTCGAAGCGGGTTCGCAAATCATTTGATTCAGATCAGGTCTGAAAATCATTTCACAAATCATTTAATTTAGATCAGAACTTCAAAGAAGGTTTGTGAATCATTTGATTCAGATCGGGACTTTGGAGTGGGTTGGCAAATCATTTGATTCAGATCGGGTTTGCTAATCATTTTGCGAATCATTTGATTTAGATTGGAACTTCGGAGCGGGTTTCGTGAATAATTTGATTCAGATCAGGACTTCACATCATTTATCGCGAATCAGACTTCGAAGCGGGTTTGCAGATCATTTGATTCAGATCAGGTTTGAAAACCATTTCACAAATCATTTAATTTAGATCGGAACTTCAAAGCAGGTTTGTGAATCATTTGATTCAGATCGGGACTTCAAACCGCCTATCGCAAACCAGACTTCAAAGCAGGTTTGCAAATCATTGATTTGGATCGGAACTTCGAAGTGGGATCGCAAATCATTTGATTCAGACCAGAACTTTGGAGTTGGTTAGCAAATCATTTGATTCAGATTGGGTTTGCAAATCATTTTGTGAATCATTTGATTTAGATTGGAACTTCGGAGCGGGTTCGCGAATAATTTGATTCAGATCAGGATTTTGGAGCAGGTTTGCAAATTATTTGATTCAGATTGGGACTTCAGATCATTTATCGCAAATCATACTTCGAAGCGGGTTTGCAAATCATTTGATTCAGACCAGAACTTTGGAGTGGTTTGGAGAATCATTTGATTCAGATCGGGTTTGCAAATCATTCTGCAAATCATTTGATTTAGATCAGAACTTCAGAGCGGTTTTGCAAATCATTTGATTCAGATCAAGTTTGAAAATCGTTTCACGAAATAATTTGATTTAAATCAGAACTTCAAAGTGGGTTTGTGAATCATTTGATTCAGATCGGGACTTCAAACCGCCTATCGCAAACCAGACTTCAAAGCAGGTTTGCAAATCATTGATTTGGATCAGAACTTCGAAGTGGGTTCGCAAATCATTTGATTCAGACCAGAACTTTGGAGTGGGTTTGCAAATCATTTGATTTAGATCAGAACTTTGGAGCGGTTTTGCGAATTATTTGATTTAGATCGGGTTTGCAAATCATTTTGCAAATCATTTGATTTAGATCAGGTTTGAAAATCATTTCACGAAATCATTTGATTTAGATCAGAACTTCAAAGCGGGTTTGCGAATCATTGATTTAGACTGGAACTTTGGACTGGGTTGGAGAATCATTTGATTCAGATCGGGTTTGCAAATCATTCTGCAAATCATTTGATTTAGATCGGAACTTCGGAGCGGTTTTGCAAATCATTTGATTCAGATCAAGTTTGAAAATCGTTTCACGAAATCATTTGATTTAGATCAGAACTTCAGAGTTGGTTTGTGAATCATTTGATTCAGATCGGGACTTCAGACCGCCTATCGCAAACCAGACTTCAAAGCAGGTTTGCAAATCATTGATTCAGATCAGAACTTTGGAGTGGGTTGGCAAATCATTTGATTTCAGATTGGGTTTGCAAATCATTTTGCGAATCATTTGATTTAGATCGGGACTTTGGAGCGGGTTTTCAAATCATTGATTCAGATCAGGTTTGAAAATCATTTCACAAAATCATTTGATTTAGATCAGAACTTCAAAGCGAGTTTGTGAATCATTTGATTCGGATCGGGACTTCAAACCGATTTGGATCAGAACTTCGAAGTGGGTTCGCGAATCATTTGATTTAGATCAGGTTTGCAAATCATTTTGCGAATCATTTGATTTAGATCAGAACTTTGGAGCGGTTTTGCAAATCATTTGATTCAGATCGGGGCTTGCTTTTTTATTAAACAGTAGAAAACATAAAAACCATCAAGGCGGTACAGTTATAAAAACAAAACAAAGTTTTGATCATGTTGATTATTCAGAGGCCTTCGTGCATCAAATATGATACCGTAGTAGGGTTCATGCTTTTCTTTGCATGTCTTCAGGGAATCTATCGTGTGAATGGAGTGAAGACGCGTGTGGAGAAGCTGTGCCAGGCGTTTGAGAACGGTAAAGAGCTGGTGGAGCTCTCTCAGGCGTCTCCACACGACATCAGCAACGTGCTGAAGCTCTACCTCAGACAGGTGAGTCACCTGACACGGCTAACCAGGGTTGTGGCGTGTTTACCCCGAGCAGCATCACATTCATCGTCTCCGTCTCCTCCTCAGCTCCCGGAGCCCATCATGCCCTTCCGTATGTATAACGATCTGATGGGACTGGCGAAGGAGAGCCTGAACTCGGACGCATCGGAGGCCGGCGAGGGCGTGAAAAGCCCAGAGCTGGTGGATCGCGGGTCAGAAACCGAACGTGAAGTGCTGGTGTTAGTGGAGAAACTCAGAGAGCTGCTCAAGCGTTTACCGCCTGCTAACATCGCCACGCTCAAGTACATCGTTCGCCACCTGCGCAGGTCAGATTCTGCACCGTCATACCTTTAAAAAAAACATATTCATAACGCATGGCAGAGAAATGTCAGTGCCATATTAAATTAAGTATAAATTATGTACATTCTTTAAGGTATAAGTAAACCTAAGTTGCATAATATTAAGTTAATAATAATAATTATTGATAATTATTAATAATATTAATAAATAATTATATTAATATTAAATCAAAATATTGTCACTCTGATCTAAACCTGCAAAAATGTGCTACAATATTTTTAAATGTATCATAAAATATTTAAAGAAAACTCTTAGAGGGTATGTTATTTAATAATAGTTTTAATTAAATAAAATTTAATTAAATCTAATTAAATAATTATAAAAATATAAACTGTTTTATTAATAATATTTTATTATAATAACAAAATCATTAATAATGTAAAAGTTTAAGTTTAAATTTTCATAATTTATAATTAGTATTAATAAATTAAATTATATAATATTAAATTTAATTTAATTTAAGTAATATTTTGAGTTTTAAATATATATATATATATATATATATATATATATATATATATATATAAAATACTTTTTAAATATTAATATTAATATATTTAAAGATTTATATTATTTAAAAATGCTTTTAAAATGCTTATATATATTATATATATATATATTTATATATATATATATATATATATATACATAGTAAATTAGGTAAATCTGGAATGTTTGAAATATAATTAGAATAAATTAATATTTATTTATGAATTATTTATTAAATATGGTTATCTTTGTTATTTTAATAAAATACATATGAAAGGTTTTTGTTTAATATTTTAAATACATTAGTATATTATAATTATTTGTCTAATAATCTAAAAATAATTTCATAGTTTAAGTATCTAAGTTTAATAATTTATGTCTAATAATTTATTTAATTTTTAATTCAAGTCAGTTTTTGCATTTAAGTCATAAGAGTTTAGCAGACAAAAACAATAAAAAAAACATATTATACACATAAATAATATTTTACAATTACTATTTTTAAAAGTCATTAATAATTTAATATTTATATTTAAGTTTTATTATTTTTATAATTTGAGTCAAAATAATTTAATAGTTTATTTAAATTGTAATATTTTAATAATTTAAGTCATTTTAATAAATTTGGTAATAATAATTTAATTAAAAAGTATTATAAAAGTATTTTAATAATTTAAAAAGTAATTAAATTTTAGGTCAATTAATGATTTAAATCATAGGAGTCCAGCAGGGAAAAAAAAAAACAATTAAACATGAACTTTTATTTTCAAAGTGAAGATTTCATATATATGAGAGCATATTTTAGGTGCTGTAACTGGTCACCTTTTCAAGTTGCACTTAACTGTATGAATATAAAATTTAGAAAAATATTGTTCGATTGTTTATCGGGGAATATTCATATTATTGAAAGATTCTTATTTTTTTTCTCTCTCTCTGTCAGAGTGTCTGAGTTGGAGCAAGACAATAAAATGAGCGCCAGTAATTTAGGCATCGTGTTCGGGCCGACCCTGATGAGACCCAAACCCACCGGAGCCACAGTGTCCCTGTCGTCTCTGGTGGATTACCCTCATCAGGCGCGCATCGTAGAGGCTCTGATCGTCTTCCAGCACAACATCTTCAGCTCGTCCTCTTCCTCAGTCAGCTCTCCAGGACAGAGCCAGGTCTGCACACAATCATATCTGATCTGATGTATGCAGGTTTATACAGGAGTGTCAGTGATTGAGGACTGATGGGGTTCAATCACAGCACATTTCTGATGTCATATGTGGGATTTTGTGCACAGCTCTGATTATAGTATATTCCTTTATTCAGGGCTGTGAGACTGGAACTCATGAAGAGCCAAACAGAGCAGATCTGGAATGTGGTGAGAAAAATACATAGAATGAATATTAGATTTATATATATATATATATAAGATTTATGTTTAATATTTGAAATAAATGCGTATATATCATATACATAAAATATTTATATTATATAAACATTTCTATTATTTAAATTTTTTTCATTTCTAATATGTATAGAAAATTATATATAATAATATTTAATAATAATTCCACATTTAATAATTAAATAATTATTAAAAATAATGTATATAATGATGTAATACTTTTAAATATGTTTTTTTACATTGTAATATTTTTGTAATTTATCTAATAATCCAATAATAATTTTATAGATTAAGTATTTAAGTTTTAATATTTTAATAATTTACATCTAAAAATTTCATAGTTATTTAAGTTTTAATTTAAGTCAAAATAAGCACATTTTTAATTATTTAAGTCATTGGAGGTCAGCAGACAAAACACTTAAAACCACAAATTTTATAATAACTATTTTTAAAAGTCATCATTAATAATTTAATATTTATATTTAATTTTTAAGATTTTTATCATTTAAGTCTAACAATTTTATAGTATGTATTTAAGTTGTATTATTTTAATATTTTAAGTCTAATACATTAATAATAATTCAGTAGTTTATATATTTCCGTTTTATTATGTTTATCATTTGAGTCTAATAATAATAATAAAGTCATAATAATTGAATAGTTTACATATTTAAATTTTAATACTTTAATAAATTGTGTAATATGCTAATAATAATATATTTATAAAACATATTAAATACATTCTAATACATATAATGTATGTAATAGTATTTATTTAAATATTAATATTAAAATATTTACATTTTTGTATTATTTTAAAAATGCTTGGGTTTTTCATGAAGAGTCAAATAGAGTAGATGTAGTGATTATTAATATTTAAAATATTAATATAAAAGATGGGGATAGATGGGATATATTAGAAATATGATAATTATAATAAATATTTTAATAATATTTATTTCATTGCTATTTTAAATTGTATGATGTATATTAATATGTTTTTATTTTGCTTGGGTTTGTGAAAAAAGAGGATCTGGAAAGTGGTGAAATCTCTATATATATTAGAATAAAAAAAATATTAAATGATGTCTTTATTTTTTATATTTTAAATACATTAGTATATATAATATATAAAATATTTATATTATATTAATTACATTTATTATATAAAACAATAAATATTACATATTTAGATTTTTTATAGTCTTATATTTTATGAATATTATAAAATTAAGTTTTGTAAATTAAGAATTAATATTAGGATTAAAATTGGAATTAAAAAAATTGAAATTAGTAATTAGAAATTTGAAATTATAACTACTAAATATTCATCATATCACAATTCAGATTAGAATATTTTTTAGAAATATTCCCAATGTGATTTTCTTTTTAATAAACCGTGCTGTCCTACCTTTGCTCAAGATGTTTTCCATCTGTCTTCAGGTCATTCGGTGGGTTCCTCTGGTTCTCAGGAGCGTTCGCTGGACTCAGACTCTGACGTGGAGGAGCCGAGCAGAGGAAGTAGACCGCAGCGCCCTCCTCTGGTGAGTCAGGAGAGTGAGACCAGCACAGAGGAAGACCAGACGAGTCCCCGAGTGAGTCTGGACCTGAGCGGACTGGTTCCAGAGACCATCCCAGAACAGACCGCCGGAACCGACCCGCAGGAAACCAGCGAAGAGCGGGTCTCAGATCAGTAAGCCAGGCCAAAACACATTACAACCATTAGAGAAGCAAAAACAGGAGAACAAGTGTTATTTTATATACATTAAGTCAGATTAATAACATTAAGAATCAGGTTTTGACTGACAGGTGAACTCGTATGACCTCTCAGTGACCTCGGAGATCAGTGTAGCTTTATACATACTGGATGTTTATATAATGTTCTTTTTATTGAAATGATTGTTGTATTGAAATGAAGTGGTTATATTCTCTCAAATTAATGATACTTTTGCGCCCTAGACTCTATGAACAACCACATTCACAACCTGGAACTGGATTACAATAGTTACACGTGCATAAACGTCATTATTATTATTTAATAGGATCTCAAAAGGAGTCAGTGTGTTGTAGATATTAAAAGTGCCTTACTTAAAGTCTATTTTTTTTATTCATTTTTGTTAAGAAGTACTTGTGTCCGTACGTTATATTTTACAATATTTATTATAGCTTCCTCTGTGCACTGGAGCTTTTCATTGTTCATTGGCAAATAAGTATAAAATGGTGTTATGGTTAAACTGATCTAACAACAGCTGGACTGCTGGTCAGTGCTGGTTTCATAGCTTTTGTAGTGGATTATAAAGTGCTTATGCATATTTCTCTTCTAAACATTTGCTTTATTTGTAACAGTGTGTATGTTTCATTACTGATGTTGTTGTTGCAGTACTGTTTTGTCGAACTAAATACAGTTGAACCATCTTGGGGTTGTAGTTTTATCTCAACCATGTTAACTAAAGCCTGACTGAAAAGTGCATAATTCAGAAAGTAAGTTTAAAACATACTTTTGTATATTCAGAAATTTTATATATTCTTAGAAAACATTTATATGCAATAAATCTGTAATTTCTACTATATTTTTGCAGTGGATAATTTAGTTTGTGAACTTTTGTGCTTGGGTTTGACAGATCTGAAATATGATGGAATATATAATTACTTAATTCTAATAACTTCATTCTACTATTTATATCTTTATTATTTTAAATATTAATATTGTAAATAGTTTCAGGAATGTGTATAATGGATCTGGAATGTGGTGATATATATAATTTAGTATATAGTTAAATACATTTTTTTTTTTTTAAGTTCATAAGTTAAGATTTAACTTTTGTTTTTCCAATTAGTGCATTCAAACATTATATATATATATATTTCGAATTAAATTTTTAAATAATATTTCTATCTTTATTATTTTAAATATTAATATTGTGAATAATTGTATTTGAATTTTTTGTTTTAATGTACGTAAGTTGGGATTTAACTTTTGTTTTTGCAATTAAAATATTCATATAATTAAAATGTAGAATATTTTTTTAATTAAGTAGATCTGAAATGTGGTTTTATATAATTTTCTGTTGGGATTTAACATTTGTTTTTGCAATTAATATTGTAAATAAATTTTAAATTAAGAGTTATTAAGAGATGTGTGTGTGTGTGTGTGTGTGTGTGTGTGTGTGTGTGTGTGTGTGTGTGTGTGTGTGTATATATATATATATATATATATATATATATATATATATATATATATATAATTTTTTTTTTTTATTATTTTTTTTAATTTATTTTTTTTTTTATTTTTTTTTATTTTTTTTTATCCTTTAAATATACAGAAGCTGGGATTGAACGGATTGAACTTTTGTTTTTGCAATTAGTGCATTCAAATATTTACAGCAGCACAGTAACAAAACCATTCATTAAACACAAATTGATTCAATGATCCAAGATTCAAGTTTTATGAAAATTAAAGATAAATCTGAATCCATAATTGTTGCCGTCCATCACAAAAATCTCAATCTTCCATTTGTAAAGCAAACAAAAACATCATCAGACAGCAATGAAAAGCCGTCACATGACAAACATAAATCAAAACATCTGTAGCTCAAGAATGACATCAAAGAAAAATAAAAACACGTTGACGTTCACTGTACGAGTCTGTATGTGATGTATCGTCCAGCCGTTTCACTGGGCCGGATGATCTTCACCACCTGTTTGACAGAAATTAATTGCTTTATAACAAAATACTGCTCCACCAGTGTGTTCTTTTCAATGCTGATATCCAGGTGTATACACTTCAAACACAAAGAATGTGTTAATAAATGTTTTCAGACTCACCTGTCCTCGTTTCAGCCCGAAATATCGTGCCACGGGATCTCCAGACTGAATTCTGGGTAACTGTGTCTCCTTGAGTTTACTGATTACAGTCAAGAAAAGCTGTTGACAGGTGACAGAGAACAGCTAAATACTTATCAGCCTGAAGTGTGTGTTGAAATACTTTCTTTCACCCAAGTTTACTCAGTCAAGAGTGAGTGAGTTTGGAGCAGGAAGACCTATTTTTCCAACCAATGGCAGAGAGGAGAGGGTTTAGGAAACCTGTTTGGAAACGATCGCTTTTGCAATTCCATTTAACACTTTAAAAGTATCACTTCACACCGTTGCTATGGATACTATCTGGCCAGCAGCTCTGTTACTTCCTCTTTGGTCATAACAATGTGTTCAGGAACCAACTGAAGGAGGAAAACAGAAACAGTCATGAATAATTTAAAGATTTCCTGTTCTTATTTATTTTTTTGTTTTTGTTTTGCTGTAATGCACATAAATATGAGTATAAATAAATGGTAAATAATATTTATACTTAATATTTCTATTCATAATACTTATGTTTTACATTAAAAAAAAAAAAAAAATAATAATAATAATAATGTATATATATATATATATATATATATATATATATATATATATATATATATATATATATATATTTTTATTACGTAAAAAATAAAATATTTTGTGCTTGAACATGTTATGTTCTTTTAACAGACTGTAATATTTGTTAATATAACATCTCAATATAATTTTTAAATAAATAATATTTATATTTAAAATATATTTATCTATATTATATATAATTTTTAATAATATATATTGTAATCAATATTTTAAATATTTAGATATTTTTGTGCTTGGGTTAATATACTGATAATTATAATAAAAACAAATAATTTATTAGTTTTTGTTCTTTTAACAAAACACAATGTTTAATATAACATCTCTGTAATTTTTAAGAAAAATTTGTATTTAAAATATTTATATGATTAATGTTTTACATAATATATATTTTAATCAATATTTAAAATATTTATATATTTTTGTGCTTGGGTTAAAATTAAACTAATAATTATAAAAAAAACAATGATAATTTAGTAGTTTTTGTTGTTTTACTAGATCACAATATTTGTTAATATAACAAATCTCAATATGATTTTTAATAAATATATTTAAAATATTTATATGATTAATGTTTTAAATATATATTTTAATCAATATTTAAAATATTTATATATTTTTGTGCTTGAGTTAAAATTATACTAATAGTTATAATGAAAGACAAAATTTTGTAGTTTTTGTTCTTTTAACAGAAAACAATATTTGTTAATATAACAAATTTCAATATGATTTTTAATAAATATTTTTATTTAAAATATTTCTATGATTAATGTTTTATATATTTATATATATATTTAATTTGTTAATACAACAAATCTCAATATGATTTTTAATAAATATTTATATGATTAACATTTTAAGTAATACGTATTTTATTCAGTATTTTAAATATTTATATATTTTGTGCTTGGGTTAAAATTATACTAATAATTGTAATGAAACAAAATAATTCACTAGTTTTTGTTGTTTTAACAGAACACAATATTTGTTATATAACAAATATTAATATATAACAAATCTTAATATGATTTTAATAAATATTCATTTTTAAAATATCTATCTGTTTTAAATAATAAAGATTTTAATCAATATTTCAAATATATATATATATATATAGTGCTTGGGTTAAAATTATACCAATAATTATAATAAAAGACAAAATGATAATTTAGTAGTTTTTGTTGTTTTACTAGATCATAATATTTGTTAATATAACAAATCCCAATATGATTTTTAATGAATATTTATATGATTAATGTTTTAAATAATAAATATTTTAATCAACCTTTTAAGTATTTGTTTCATAAAATATTTTATTTTGGGTTAAAATTATACTAATAATTAAAATATGAGACAAAACTACAAATAAGTAGTTTTTATTCTTTTAACAGCAGATGTTAAATGTTCATCATCACAGTACAAGTTGCAATTTTTGTTAATTTAACAAATCCCAAAATGATTTTTAAATAAAAAAATAATAATTACATTTAGAATGTTTATATTTGTAACATATATATTATTATTATTATTATTAATATTATTTTTTTAAATAACATGTTTTAATTAATATTTTAAATATTTATATTGAAAATATTTTTTGAGCTAGGGTTCAAGTTTTTGGGTTAAATGATTTTTTTAAATAAACTGAGCTTATACAATTCAAATAATATAACAGAATTATTTGCTTTTCTTTTACTACATGTAGTTAGAAAAAAATAAAGAATTATATATATATATATATATATATATATATATATAATTTGTATTTTTTTATTTTTATTTAAAAAAAAAAAAAAATAGATTTCCTAAATTTTGCATGTAATCACAATCAGTGTAAAGCATCTCACCTCATGCTCTGTGATGTTTATGAGCAGCTCTTGCTGTAGAAACTGTTCCAGGATGTATTTTGGAGCCATATCAACCAATGACTGCAAAATCATCAGGTAAAACAGGTCAGCTGATACAGTACAAACCACTAATGATCCATCCATCAGCTTACCTGCACCTAATTACCTGTTTTTGAGGTTTCAGGTGAGAGATTTGAGGGTCTGTGTGTGTTGTACCTGTTTAGCAGAAGGCGTCATGCCCGTCTGAACTACGATAATGGCCCGAGTGATGTTTTCTTCCTGCATCCGCTGGCAGTACATCTTAATGGTCTTGATGCCCACTTTCATCTCCTCTGATGGACACAAAACACTCAGATAAGCACATATGAAATGTTGAGCGTCACGTGGACTCCTGCATCACAGCTCACCTGGAAAGAACACAAACATCTGGTCGGTGGGATCGTCATTGTGGGCCACCAGCACGGTGAGGTCCGTCCGTCTGGGTCGACCCTCGCTGGGTCTGTCACCAAACTGACCTTTGAACTCATCCAAGGTCTGGTCCAGCTCATCTTGGGTCACTAGATATCCTCGATCATGGCAGAGCTACAGCAGAAAAAACATGCAGAAGAAGTTTTTTGTGCATTATAAATGCAACTAAGCATCCTAAAATTTTAAAGGCAGCTATATGTTTTTATGTATAAAGACCCAATTTATACTGTGAAAATAATAATGTAAATGCGTGTAAAATATTATTTGGAAAACTTTTTTTTTTTTTCTGTTCACTAACGTGCTGTACTGTTACGTATTTATTTTTTTGTCATTCATTTTAATCTTTAAATAAATTCCCATGTCATTTAAAGTCATATGGGTTTGAAGCACCATAAGGGTGAATAAATGATAATAAAATCTGAAAAAAAAAAACGAAAAAAAAAAAAACTTGATAAAATGTTTTTGTTTAGTTGTGTTTGTTTTAAATTTTATTTTTATTTCTTTATTTATTTATTTTTTATTTATTTATTTTTTATTTTATGAATGTAAAAATGTATTAATTCATTACATTTATTATTTTTAAAAAAAATTATAGAATTTATTTAAAATTTTATAAATGTTTGTAGTTATAAATTACAATACATTACATTTATTTTGTATTTGTTTTACATTTTAGAAATGCATACTTTTGTATATTTATAAAAATTAAACAATTACATTTATTAAATGTATTTATTATGTTTTAAATGTAATGAATTTATAATATTTATATTTTAAAATTTATTTTTAATTTTTAATTTATTAACATTAAAATATATATATATATATATATATATATATATATATATATATATATATATATATATATATATATATAAAGCTTTTTATAAATGAAATTAGATTTATTAAATTTATTTGTATGTTTTAATTTTTTTATGAAAATGTATACTGTATTTATATTTATAAAAATAAATGATAAAAAACGTAATTTATTTATAAATTAAATAAATGTATATTTATATTTTACAACTTTTGTTTTAAATTTTTTAGGAAAATGTATAACGTTTTTATCTTTATAAATATATTTTATTATTTTATTAATTTTAATCACTTTTACATGTATTTTAATTTAATTATTTATTTTTAATTAGCCAGTTCTTATTATTTATTCATTTTTAGTTTCTCTCTAAACTTCCAGACCTGAAAAAACCCTGATCTAAAATGTGTGAAATTTATACTGTGAAAAATTTTTATTATTGTGTACAATATTATTTAGAAAATATTTAGTATCAATTATTACATTTTTTTATTTACTATAGTACTGCACTCGTGTATTTCAATCATCTTTGTTTCTTGTCCTGTTCATTTCAACGTCTGTGTAAGTCCTGTGTAGACTTTCTGCCTTATATTTATTTTTAAATACAATCTGTGTA
This sequence comes from Cirrhinus mrigala, assembly GCA_036247105.1. NCBI lineage: Eukaryota > Metazoa > Chordata > Actinopteri > Cypriniformes > Cyprinidae > Cirrhinus > Cirrhinus mrigala. The sequence continues at coordinate 39,078,702 of CM070008.1, read as the reverse complement.
TCTTATGCTCAAGTGTTTAATGTAAACAACTACCAAACGAGAATTAAAAACGCAGAAGAGACAGCTCAATGCACATTCACACCTGCATTATGGTCTTACGGATTTTCCATAATCGATAAGTCTCCTCCTCATCATCCATTAGTACGCTTAACTGGTAATGCAGTCCTTGTTTATATTTACAATACAGCTCTCAAACAACCTTCTTTCAAACTCCGCGCACTTCCTGTCATGAGTCACGTGCTCACAGAGAAGATTAAAAAACCCCGGATGGTGTCGAATTCATTGCCAGGCAGAAAAAATGGGTTAAATGGTTTAACCGCAGTCCTGGCTTTAGAGAGTGTGCGCATATATTTATATTTTACATTTTAATAAATGTAAAGGTTTTTTTTTTCATTTAATATCTAAATGCCATATATTGTTTATATATAATATTTTAAAAAGTATTACTACGTATTATTACTTTTCACTTGTACGTTTTGCTGTAATGGAAATAATAATAATAATAATAATAATAATAATAATAATAATAATAAATGTTATTGAAACCAAAAGACCGCAGCACGTGTTTGGAGACATATTTAATAAAATATATTTAAAATAAAACAAAATATTTTTGATGAATATAAAGTTTTTGATTAATAAAAAATCTTCTGTAAGCTCCGGCAGTTTTGTTTATAAATCTTTATATTTTTTTATACCGACCCATACTTTATTCTAATAATGATTAAATATATACGCATTGCACGTATTCGTCATATGACTTTGCGTCAGTTACATAAGCGCCGTCTCTGATTGGCTACAGCTGACAAAAGAGGCGTGTCTTTCTCGTAGTTGGGCGGGGCTTTGTGCCGCAGTACTATGAGGTTGTTACAGCGAGCGTTGTTGGTTGGGGTGCTGGGTAGCAGGAGCTTCGCTAGAGCCATGGTAAGATATCGGACAACGCCTTTACCAGCTGTTTAACTTGTCTAGGAGCGTGTTTAGACTAGTTTGTGTTGTCTGACAGCTAGTTACTGTAGTTGCTACAAGTAGGTCAAAGTCCGGTGTGTTTATTTGTGGCACCTGTGTGTCTCCGCTAATTCACTCCGATGGAGGAACATTAGCCCGTTAGCTTCCATGATGCAATCGTGTCCCAATGGATTTATTTATGTGATAAAATCAATTAATATTCGTTTTGTTAAGTGTATTTTTAACAAAACGACTCGTTAAAGTTCATTTTGTTACTAGACAGAGGTTTTAGGCCTAGATTTGCTTTAGCGTGCGGTTTTCGAAATAAATCACGTGGAGAAAAATAGCATATTCAATGATAATGTTATTAATTAGGTTTTATTATTAAAAGTAATCAGTTGTGTGTGTGTGTGTGTGTGTGTGTGTGTGTATTTTTTTTAAAACTGACCCGTGATGTTGTTGGTTTTATTAAGAGTTTTCAATTATAAGTTCATTATTTGTTATGGATTGTATTATCCCTAGCATTCAATGATATTCACATTATTAAGATTTTATTAAATCTCAACGTATGTTTCTGAAATACACCAGTGCTTTGTATGTGCGTGTGATGCATGTTTTATTGTAGGGTGTTGCAGGTGCATTACTATTATTTAAAAGATTTGATATCTTAATATTAGTATGTAATCATTTCCAAATAATAATGTGATTACTTAAATAGCTTAATTATTAAGTTGACTGTCATAAAGTGCCTCTTCAGGCACAATTGCAGAGTGTTTAATTTGCCACTCCCAAATCTGAAGCAAAAATGAATGAATAATACCTCCAGAGATGATTATGCATCTGTTCATACTGTAAATATTATGTGATCTTTGTCCTGTTTGAGGCCTATCAGTTTCATGCACACAGCATGAGTCTTTTTTGTGTAATTGTTAGTCTCAAACATATTAAAATATACATTTTAATCACAAATGGACTGTTATATAGAAGCATGTGTGACCCTGGACCACAAAACCAGTCATAAGTGTCAATTATTTGAGAGAAAAAAAAAAAAAAAAGCTTTCCAATTATGTATGGTGTTTTACAATACAATATTTGGCTGAGATACAACTATTTGAATATCTGGAATCTGAGGGTGCAAAAAAAAAAAATCAAAATATTGAGAAAATCGCCTTTAAAATTGTCCAAATGAGGTTCTTAGCGATGCATATTAATAATCAAAAATTAAACTGTGATAGGGTAGGAAATTTTCAAAATATCTTCATGGAACATGGAACATCATTACCTAATGATTTTTGGCATAAAAGAAAAATTGTTGGCTATTGCTATGAATATATTCGTGCTATTTAAGACTGGTTTTGTGGTCCAGGGTCACATATTGTCTTAATAGTCAGGTAAGCCCGTATTGGATTACTCAAATCTGTTTAGCTTTGACTAGTCTCAGCTGTAGGATGTTTACATGTTTCCCGTAAGTGTGATGAATCCCGTGTGACGGATTTGTTTTCTGTACGCAGTCCCACAGATGGAAAATCTGCTTTGTTTAGGAGTTCTAGACATGATCACTATATAAAGTGTGTCAATCTAATTTTAATGCTGATTTAATGCTTTTTTTTTTGCTGAAACCCCATTAAAGTAGTACATTGTTTTTGGGTAATGCATAACTTGCACTGCTTACGTAAGTAAAAAAAATCAGACGTAACTGTGTCAGAGGGCAAAGATGACTTGTATTGTGAGATTTCATAAGTTAAGCTATTATGTGAGGAAGTTACATAATTGATTTAAAGCACATGATTGTGCTTTGTGGTCAGTATCTGTTTGATGGGATTGGCAGATACTCGTCACACCCCGTGACCATTAACTTTTCTCTCTATTTATTGCAGTGTGCCCAAGCCAACGACTGGCATTCGGCCAAATCCATATATGAGTTCTCAGCCAAAGACATTGATGGAAATGAAGTGTCTCTGGAGAAATACAGGTGAACAGATCAATACATTTAGAAGCATTAATTTGATTTGCTAAGTCAGGCACTTTTATATGTTTAATAACGATAATAATAAAACAACCATTTCTTCCCTACATTTATTTTTTTATCTGCTAGTTGTGTAATAAATCTGACATGGCGTATTATAAGTATAGCATCATGCTTTTGTCCCACATTGGCCATCCAAGATGTAGATGAGTTTGTTTCTTCATCAGATTTGGAGAAATGTAGCATTGCATCCCTTGCTCACCAATGGATGTGAATGGGTGCCGTCAGAATGAGTGTCCAAACAGCCGATTAAAAACATCACAATAATCCACAAGTAATCCACACCACTCCAGGCCATCCGTTAACATCTTGTGAATACAAAAGCTGCATGTTTGTAAGAAGCAAATCCATCATTAAGACATTTTTAACTAAAATAGTAGTCCATAATCCATAAGAAAGTCCATCTCCTGTTGTCTCTCGCAATAAAATCCAACCATATATTTGTTTAGAGCTGTTTTGGCTTGTAAATGGTGCTTGATCTGTGCAGATTTCTCTCCTGATTCAGACCAGACCACTTTTTCACTGGAGGAAGTATTAATATTATTATTATTATTATGGACTCGTATTTTAGTTAAAAATGTGTTAATGATGGAGTTGTTTCAGCTTTTGTCTTTTCAAGATGTTAAATGATGGACTGGAGTGGTGTGGGTTACTTATTGTGATGTTTTTATCAGCTGTTTGGACTCGCATTCTGACGGCACCCATTCAAATCCATTGGTGAGCATGTGATGTAATGCAACATTTCTCCATATCTGATGAAGAAACCAACTCGTCTGCATCTTGGATGTCCTGAGGGTGACCATATTATTTTATTTTATTTTTTTTATTTATTTATTTTTTTTTATACCTTTAACAGCTGTGCACATTCTTCATTGTGTATGCGGTTATTTTTAGTCTTTGGCCGAGCGTAATCTTGCTCTGTGAATCTGGGTCGTCGTGTCTGAAGTGTGTTTGTGTGTTTCAGGGGTTATGTGTGTATCATCACTAACGTAGCCTCTAAATGAGGTAAGACTCCTGTAAACTACACTCAGTTTGCGGCAATGCACGCCACGTATGCTGAGAAAGGTTTACGCATCCTGGGCTTCCCCTGCAACCAGTTTGGAAAGCAGGTATGTACAGGAATGGAGTGCCAGTGTGTAGTGCATTAAATACTCTGTTCTGCACACTAAATAGTATGCTATGCAAATGCAATATTTTAAAATGGTGGTATTGCATGATATAGTGGCTCTGCATGACTTGATTACGTTTCATGTTTAATCTAGTGAGTGGCATCCAGTTTGCATCTCAGAAATGAGTTTATTTTTGCTTTTTCTTCCAGTTTTGTTTAAAAATTAAGAGAGTAAATGTTCTACTGAAAATGGAAGGTCAGTTCAAGTATGTCAGTATTCCATGCATATAGTAAACTAATGTTCTGTGTGACGCATACATGCTGCATAAATAGCAAGACTTTGCTGTGTGCATTATTTTGTCAATTAAGACTCATTCAGTTCAGAACACTTTAATGATTAAATGTAATTGTTGAACAGACTGTAAGACCGTTCACTGTCATGACTGTAAGTAGGTCACACGAGTGAAACTGTAAGTGGATTATTTTGTGTTGTGGGGTGAGATTTTTATTTTTTTATATTTTTAAAACCATTTATTTGGTTTTATATACATTTATATATATTTTGGTACAAAAAAACAATATAATGTATATAATGTATGTATTTTTTTTTTTTAATTACTTATTTATTTATTTTTGTTGATGTTGAGTTTTTATTTGTTTCCAATTAGTTATTTTAGTGCTTTTAAATTTATTTACTTGCCTTTTAAAATGTTTATTGAATTTATGTGTATTTTATTTAATTTAAACTTTTTTTGTTTGTTTGTTTGTTTCGAGTTAGTATTTTTAGTCCTTCAAATTTAGTTAAATATTCATTCATTCATTCATTTCATTCATTCATTCATTCATTCTTTTTTTTTTTTTTTCAATATTGGATTTTTTTCTCAGCTTTTTTGAGTTTTTATTGGTTTCCAATTAAGTTAAATATTAATTACAAATTTAGTTAAATATTCATTTATTCATATTTATTGCATTAATATGTATTTGTTTTAATTTTATGTTTCCAATTAGTAATTTAAGTGCTTCAAATTTAGTTATGCATTCATTCATTCATTTTTTTTGTGTATTTATTGAATCAATATGTATTTGTTTTTTCCTTTTTATTTTGTTTTTATTTGTTTCCAGTTTGTAAATTTAGTGCTTCAAATGTAGTTATTCATTCATTCATTCATTCATTCATTCATTTTTTTTTCAGTTTAGTTAAATATTTCTTTATTTAATGTATTTAATTTTCAATTTTGAATTAATGTTTATTTTTTATTATTTTTTTTTTTTTACCAAAAGTATCAATTACCAAAAGTGTTTTTAATAGTTTTAGCTTTCAGACACATTTAATGTCTCATCTGCTTGCTCAGATACTGCTATATAACATGAAGCTGTGCTGAAAGTAAAGTTACCGGCTGTTTTATTTTTTTTTTCTTTCTTTCTTTTTTCTTCCCTTCTCCTTATAAAATTCAGCACTCAGAATGTAATCAGCAGTGATGACATCATCACAATATTTACACACTGAACTGTGAATGACTCTGATCTTCCCTGCGTTTTATTAACCATTTATAGCCACTGCATCTTGATTCCTCACAGTTTTCGAGTCGTCTTATTGTCATGTTCTTCCATTGTAAGACTCTGGTGTTATAAATGTGATCACATCAGATGAAGTTTTGTGTTTTGTAAATCAGTGAGGTGTTGTGGTTCTCAAGCTCTCGTGTGCTTTTATAGGAGCCTGGAACAGAGGCGGAGATCAAGGAGTTTGCCAAAGGCTACAACGCAGAGTTTGACCTCTTCAGTAAGATCGAGGTGAACGGCGACGGAGCTCATCCGCTCTGGAAATGGATGAAAGAGCAGCCCAAAGGCAAAGGCACTCTGGGAAAGTGAGTTTGACTGGTTTGTTTATTCATATTTTCACTTATTTTCAGATGCAAATTAGCAGAAATAATTTTTTTTTTTTTTTTTTAAGATGCAGGGCTGTGTAATTTATTTTACTTGAAATTAAAAGTATTTATTTTAAATTTGATTAGCATATTTTGTAATGCATTGATCATTTGGCATAAAACAGTTTTTATTTTCACAGCAACATCAAGTGGAATTTCACTAAGGTATCTGTTTTTTTTTTTTTTTTTTTTTTTTTTTTTAACTAATTGTATATTAATAGATGATATTTATTCTATGATTCTCTGGCATGTTGAATATTGTGGCCTCATAACTTCTATTTTTATCAGTTCCTGATTGACAGAGAAGGTCAAGTTGTGAAGAGGTACGGACCAATGGACGATCCAAGCGTAAGTCAATAAAGAACAATTTCATTTAAAAATGATATTCTGGCATTGTTTGCTCCCCTTTGTTATTTAGAGTCACATGGGTTTGAAGCATGTGAATAAATAATCCTTTAACGTGAAGTTTGACAAAAAATAATGTTTTTTTAAATGTATGTAATGTATTTTTTAATTTAAAAAAATAAAATTGATGTATAATTGCATTTATTTTATTGAATTTACTTGTTTGTTTTACATTTTATAAATGTATAAAATTGACTTACCATTTTAAATTAAAGTTACCATTTTAAAGTTTTTTTTTTTTTTTTTTTTTTTTTTTTTTAATTGTTATAAAATGTTTGTATGTATAAATTATATTACATTTAAATTTATTTTTACATTATTAAAAAAGTGTTTTTTAAATAAATATTAAACAGTTCCATTTTGATTTTATTTGTTTTTGTTTTAAATAATTAATGATATTTATTAATTTATTAAATGTATTAATTTAAAATGATATTTTTTAATATTTTAAATATTTATAAAATTTTATTTCATGTTTAAATATAATTTATTTGTAATAAAATATTTGTATTTAGAAATTACATAATTACATTTATCAAATTTACATGTATTTGTTTTAAATTTTATAATTTTAAATGTATAAAAATTAAACAATTGCATTTATTTTATTAAAATTGCTTTAAAGGTATTTGTATTTTTGTCAATTTATAAAAATTAAATTACATTTATTAAAACTATAAAATGTTTAAATTTAAATGTATTTGTTTTTAATGTTATAAAACATCTATAATTTTTTACATTTATAAAAATTAAATAATTACATTTATTACATTTATTTATACTTGTTTTCATTTTTATACAAATGTTACATTTTATTTATAAAAGTTAAACAATTACATTGATTTTATTAAATTTATTTTTGTTTTAAATTTTATAAAAATATACGTTTTGTAGATTTATAAAAATTAAATTACATTTATTTGTTAAATTTATTTAAAATTTTATAAAACATCACATTTTTACTTTTTATAAAAATTAAATAATTACATTCATTACATTTATACTTGTTTACATTTTTATAGAAATGTTACATTTTATTTTTAAAAGTTAAATAAACAACTACATTTATTTTATTCATTTTGTTAAGTGTATAATGATTAAAGATGAAACAAAAATAAAAGCCAGTGCTTTATTTGTCCCCTCAGGTTGTTGAAAAGGATCTTCCCAAGTACCTGTAGCCATTTGGATCAAATCTGATCTCCGTCCCTTGTTTGTAGACACCTTTTATTTGTAGTCTCCTCTCTGATCGATGGCTGGACGTTGGCAGGGTGAAGCCCAGATGTGTGACGGCCGTTCCTCAAGCCTGTGCTCAGGTGGGAACGGCCTGATGTCCTCCGGCGTGCAAATTCTCTGGGAAAACCCTCCGATGTCCAGCCGCGCGAGCAGAGAGGAGCTGAACTCCAGTCACGCATGCACTGACATGTACCTGATCAAGCTTTTCTAATGAACAGCTGTAATGATTAAACCGTAGCGTCACAACTTCCTGTGTGGTTCCTTCTTTTATGTATGTTTTGTGACTGCATATGTGAATGCAGGTAAGTTGGGCCACTTTTTGACCGTCATATCAGTGTGGAAAAGTGGTTCAATCCACATCAATAATTCATAAATGTGCTATTAGTCAGATGTAGTAGTTAAAAGCTTTATCCTCATTAGTTAAAGGGAGTAAATAACCTACAACTTTAATATTTGAATAACTGAACAGCACATTTGCATGTTTGCTGATGTTAGTTAATTATCACAAGGTTAACACATATTTATTCCTTTTTTTTTTTTTTTTTTTTTTTTCAGGGAATGTCTTAGTTTATTTTAAAATTATGTATTTTAAATGTATATTTTTATTATTTAATAAATTATTCATTATTCAAAATCACTGTTTGGGAAACCTTAAATTAAATTAATAAATTAATTTAAATTTTATTTAATTATTTCAAGTAATAAATTCTGGATAATTGAAGTGGATTCATTATGACTTCTAAAAATCAGCATTAAATATAAAAATAGCTTTAATTAATGCATTTTCATAAAATAGGTTGCTGAAGTCAAATATTCAACAAGATCAAAGAAGGAAATTCATTCATTTTCATTTTAAAATTAAAATTCATTTTAATATTTGGTGTGTGTGTTTTTTTTGTTTTGTTTTTTTGGAAGTAAAATATGCTTATGCTATTGGAGTATTTATTAATATTTCATATTTTTTTTTAAATATAAAAATATAGTATATGAATATTTATTTTATTTTATTCACATTTTTCCTTATGCATTTTAATATTTGGGGCAATTTAGTGCGTTGGTTTTTTTTTTGTTTTTTGTTTTTTGTTTTTTTTACACGCTATTGTAGTATTTATTTACACACACACACACACACACACACACACACACATATATATATATATATATATATATATATATATATAATTATTTTTTTTATATTATTATATGTATTATTATTTTTATTATTTTTGTTTTTATTATTATTTTATACTTCCAAAGTTCATTTCAATTTTAGTTACATTTTTATTTTGTTTGTTTTATGCTTGTCAATTTATATTATATTTTGAGTATTAATATTTATTATTTTTTGTTTTAGTTTTAATATTTTGTTTCCAGTTATTCATTTTAGTAACAAATGTAATGTTGCAACTGAAATTAGAAGTTTTTCATCTAATACAGTATCTTTATTAAAATATTAAAATTAAATATACACATTTTTTTTTTTAATTGGTTTAGTTTTACCCTCCGTGCGGATTGTCTCTGTATTAAGTGTCTTGATAGTGAATTAGAATAAATAACTCTACGGGCTGATAAGTGTCCTGAACTGAATTGTTTTCAAGTGTATTGTAGTTTGAGGGTCATTCGGAAGAGGGCGGTATTTTCCTATTTAAAAACTGCGGTGTTTTCCTGTTTTTTTTTTTTGTTTGTTTTTTTTTTTTTAAATTTGTCAATTTGTCCTGCATATTTAATTTAACTGGTAAATCGGAACAGCTTCATAGTCCTTTAAATATAAAATGATTTAAATGGTTTAATGCAAAGTATATGCAAATTCCTCCGTGTCTGACGTCGTTTTGAAAGGCGATACTCTGATGAACGTCGCAGCGCTCCGGGGTCCGGTGACGTCACTGCTGGCGTAACACTGTAGCAGCGGCGGCGCGTGTGATCGAGCGCTGTGCGGCGGCCAGGCGCGGACCCAGATCATGAGGCGCCCTGCTTTTTTCCTTCACTTAATTCGTTTTAACGCTCGACGGCCCGTTTGATCCGGATCTGATGGAGGGAGCCGCTGCAGGACCCGCGGCCGGAGGATGTTCCGCGCTGCCGGAGGACGCGGACGCGGTGGTCGGCGCGGGATGCGGGATGGATGCTGCAGATCTCGGTATGCGGAGGATCTTTTACAATTATGCTTGTGTCCATTTAATGCATATACGCTGCGTTTCCATGAAAATATACAATTTAAGACGATTGTTTTATAATATAGTCATGTTGGAAATACCTGACAGTGTCAGGTTTATAAATATGGTAATCAAACAGTACCATAGTATTCCCATTTCATACAATCATTGACTATTTTACTGCCATAGTACTTTTATTCTAAATGGCATAATGTTTAGGTTATTCATTTTCAGTTTATTTCCATATAAACTGCAACGCTGTAAGAACATACCATGGAAATACATAATTTTACTACGCTATATGGCACTGCCTTATCGTATTAAAATACCATGGTTTTACCATCTAATCCCATCACTGAATCATGAATCATATATATATATTAAAGTAATATTGCTATCTTTGTTATTTTAAAAATTACAATTTTAAATAACTGGCATGTGTAAAATATTCATATAATTAGAATGTAGAATGACTCTATATATATATATATATATATATATATATATATATATATATAATTAGAAGTAATGCATATTTAAATATTTCTAGCTTTATAATTTTAAATATTAATATTGTAAATATTTGTTTTTAAGAAGATCTGGAATGTGGTTTTATATATATATATATATATATATATATATATATATATATATATATATATATATATATATATATATATATATATATCAAAAATAGAATAATTCATAAATACAAATGTCATATAATATAAAATATTTTTTATAGTTGTATAAAATATAAAATCTAAATATTTTTTTAAATAGAAATATTATATATATATATAATTATTTTTATATAATTGTATATTTTAGATTTCTTTATATTTTTGATTTTATATATATGTATATATATATCAAAAATAGAATATTTTATAAATACAAATATTATATATAATATAAAATATTTTTTTAGAATTGTATATTTTGTATTCATTTACATTTATATATATATATATATATATCTCAAAAACAGAAATATTTTTAGAAATAAAAATAAAATATTTTTTAATAATTTTATATTTTATATTTATTTATATTTTTATTTTATATTTATATATATATCAAAAATAGAAAATATAGAAAATAAATATTTTTATAATTAATTAATATAATTTTATATTTATTTGTCTACTTTTTTTGACATTTTTCTACATTTATTACATATATTTTATTTTTAGTTATTTTATTTTGTAATTTTAATGTATATATGTCTACTAACTGTACAGTTCTCAGATGTACACAATAAATGAAAGACAAGTATTTTTTGTACGAATTGTATACTGATGCAGTATCATGTTTAAACAATGTTTTTGATATATATTATAATAATACCATGATTTTCTTAGAAGAACTGTTTAAATACCATGAATTATAAATGTTTTTTTGCTGCGCTGCATTACTTCTGCCAGATTCTGAGTGTGTTTATCTGTCGGGAGCATGTTTTGTGTGTTAACATCAATGACGTTGCATTGAGCGTCAGTCTGAGTCTGTCCTTCAGATGCAAACTCAAAGTCAATCTGAGTAATAATGCTCTAAAGTGTCTCACTGAGGTGGAGAGTGTTTCCTCCATCCCAACATGCCTTGTGTTGACAGCTGTTCCTGTAGAATATCCTGTTGAGAACACACAGACAGGGGGTCTCTTTCAGGTCCCGTGGGCTTGATTTTAAGGCTCTGCTCGGCTGCTAATCCTGTTTTTTTAGCCGTGCTTTTCCGCACTCAGCATTCCCGTTCATCACGGATTCAGAGCGTGTGTTTCGCCGTCACATGATTGTCCCTTCTGTCCGTTGATGTTCATTATTACTGTAGTGTTGACATGACGGGAGCTTTACAGTTTGATATTCCCGCTGCAGCTCTAATCATAGAAGGTTGAGGTCTTGTTTATGTCTCATTGAGAAACATTGTATCAGATGTTTATAATGAAACACAAAAAGTCCTTCATGGTTTCTGATCTGAGCTATACAACTATAAATAAAATCCTCTGGGTTGATAATAGCAAATCTGAAACTCTAAAGTAGACGTAAACAAGATTACCGAGGTCTTTTTCCCAAGAGAAACATCTGAGAAGCAGTACACTTCAGTAATAGTTTCCATTAGCTCTCTGCTTAATTCTATTGCTCTTAAATGCTCCCAAGTGAGTGATTATATATTAGAAATGAGATCTCATGTTTTTTGTACTATGAGCTGTGTGTGTTTACAGTAAAGAGAGATGGAACCATGCTGTTTCTGCTCTTTTGCACGTGTTTCGTGTGGAACCACCGCAGGTGGTTTGGAGTAACGCTAGAACCGGCGCTCACTGATCCGCCCACGTCAAACCTGCTCTCAGATCAGATCTTATCCCAAAAAAAGCAGGGCTTGTGCAGTTGTGTCCGAGATCACAGTCAGATTTGGAGAAATAAATGCATTTAAAGCTCCTTAGAAGCATATCAGGGGATCACAGGAAGGAAACGGGCCTTTTGGGATGCATTAAGGGAGGAAGCATATCAAATCTCTGCTGCTGAACATATTCCAGAAATCAGAAAATCTTGTTTTTCTTCTTTATAGTTGTCTGGGTGATGACGTTGCACTAAATCTTGTTAGTCATATTGTAGATTAACCATCCAATATAGAACCAAAACTGTTTTATGCAAGTAAAAATGTCCTTAAAATCAAATACTCACATTTGAGTATTTCTATTTTTTTCTTCCCTTTAAGAACTGATTTAAAAGTCTAACACTTTGCTTCAAGCCTTTATATATAATGCATTATCAAAGTTTATTTAATGCATTCATTTGATGACTTATGCACTTTTTTGTGCATGACTTATAATGCACATTTTTGCATTGCATGAGCTCTTGAATAATTGCAACTGCAGTTAATGCATTATAAATACTTATCTACTAATTGTTACACCTTGAAGTATAATGCATTAAACACATGGCAAACAACCAGTTTCGGATGCAACAGGGAGTCTGCATGTCATAATGCATTTTAACTTTATTATTTATGAAAAGATACAATGCATTGATCCATGCATTAGAAATACCTACACTGTCACTCAAAAGTTTGGGATCAGTAATATATATATATTTTTTTTTTTTTTTTTAAAGTCTCTTTTGTTCATCAAGGTATTTATTCGATCAAAAATACAGAAAAATATTGCAAAATGTTATTACAATATAAAATAATGGTTTTTATTTTAATATACTTTAAAATATAATTTATTCCTGTGATGCAAAGCTGAATTTTCATCAGCTGTTATTCAGAAATCATTCTAATATGCTGATTTATTATTAAAATTATCAATGTTGGAAACAGTTGTGGTGCCAAATATTTTTTTTTTGGAAGCTGTGATTCTTTTTTTTTTTCAGGATTCTTTGATGAATAACAAGTTAAAAAGAACAGCATTTATTCAAAATATAAATCTTTTCTAACAACGTAAATCTATGCTATCGCTTTTTATTAATTTAACACATCCTTGGTGAATAAAAGTATTCATTTCTTTCAAAAAAAAAAGAAAGAATAAAAATTTATTGATCCCAAACTTTTGAACAGTAGTGTTTATTGTTAGAAAACATTTCTATTTTAAATAAATGCTGTTCTTTTTAACCTTTTATTGATCAAAGAATCCTGAAAAAAAGCATCACAGATTCCAAAAAAATATTAAGCAGCACAATTGTTCCAACATTGATAATTCTGATAATAAATCAGCATATTAGAATGATTTCTGAAGGATCATGTGACTCATAAGACTGGAGTAACGGCTGATGAAAATTCAGCTTTGCATCACAGGAATAAATTATATTTCAAAGTATATTAATATGAAAGCCATCATTTTATATTGTAATAACATTTTGCAATATTACTGCTTTTTTCTGTATTTTTTAATCAAATATATACAGCCTTGATGAGCATAAGAGACTTGTTTAAAAAAAAATGACAAGTCTTAGTGATCCCAAACTTTTGAGCAGCAGTGTATATAGTGGATTATATATAGAACAGACCTGTGACCAGTTTTTGAGTCGTGACCCTCCGGTTGAGATCTAAATGAGAAAAACTGGAGCGAATGGCTTCTTGCGTGTAGTTTGTTTTGAGAATAGAGGCCGTTGGCTGTTGTCGAGACTCAATAGGTAACCTGAACTATGTGTGTGAGTCTCTGTGCTGATCGTGTGAGTCTCTGGCAGATAGACAGACGTGTTTGTACCTGTACCACAGATTTACACGCCTACACGTTCATGCCGCAAGGCCCGTCCAGATCTTCTCCACATGGTTAGGAAATTAAGAGACGTCTGCATTAGCTAGTTGAGTTTAGGTGACTTATGTGAAGTCATAGGAAGGTTATTGTGAGATCTTTAGCTTCTATCCTGCACATATATAAAGCTATGCTTCATTAAACAAACTGTGCATGACAGAATTAAAAGCTGGAGTTCAGTCCCAGAGTCAGGGGTTTGTTTTTATGAGGGAATGCAGTTTAGTCAGTTGCTCAGCTGTGTTTTAAGTTAATCATAAAGCTAGTTTTCTGCAGAAACCACAGTGATTTCGTACCATGTGAGGACTGTTAATAAACCCTGCAGGAACTGTGATCTGTAGATTGGCAGCTAACATGTAAAGGGAATTCTGTCCTTCATCCTGATGACTAATGTAAATGGACAACAGTCTAGATCAGCAGATATGAAGTCTTTTTTTTTTTTTCTAGTGTTTTCCATTTTTATTTTTCTGAACCTATTGTAAAATCCAGATTTGATTTAATTTTTATAGTTCAAAATTATGCCTTATTAACCTGAATTCATAAAATTTGAACAATTGAATAGTTTATTAAATTTTTAACAATAACAGTCTATTATTGTTATAATTTTATGAATTCAGGTTAACTGAAGTTAACTATTATCGTGCCACAACAAATGTGTATTATTTTCAGAAATGTGTTGTTTTTTTCTGTTGTATTTTATGATAGTTCTGTGTTTTATGATAGAATATGCTGTAGGTATATTAACAAAGAACATTGGTAATCGAAAGAAAACAAAAAAATAACAATTTAATTAATCTTTCAAAATTTATTGTTTTTTTTTTTTTTTTTTGGCAAAGTGCTGCATAACAAATGTTTTCTTTTTAAATTGTGTGATATTCTTTTATAATAATGTTTTAGTAAACTATATTATTATTATTTTAATTATTGTATTGAGTACATTTTTACTGTACAATAATAATATATTTCTGCCATAATTTATTCAAGTTAAGCCAAACTTTTATTTTGTCAGGTTTGAATGACAAGCTTTAAGTTTCTGTGTTTCAGACAATGATTACATGCACACTGCATATTAAATAGCAGTGTTTTTGCAGTTTAATATTCTCATGCTTGTTAATATTGCAATTTAATTAAGTGTGCAGAACTACTTTTGGTTGGATTTATTTGTCCAAAAATTCCAAATTCCATGACATTCTGCATTATAGAGTAAAATCTATTTTTTTATGAATATAGTTCATCATTCCATCCATGAGAGAAATATTATGAGAAATGTTTGTTTTAAAAGCTAAAAACAAAAAGGTTCCCACACTTTTTAAGCTATGAATTTGAAAGACTTTTCTAGTTTTTCTAGTATTTTTAAATAATTTTTAAAAATATTTTTAAATAAAAAAGTTTACCCTATTAAATTTTTTAGAGCTTGCTGTAACTAGAAAAGTGCATATTGATTATAAAAAAAAAAACATGGGAGTATTATGATTTTATTGATTTTTCATGATCTTTCCGGCTCTGGAAGTCACCGTTTCAAAGTTAGGCTTCATTTATCCAGGTTTTCCAAGACTGGAAATTATTTTTTCATCAAAGAAAAGAACAGCTGAAGAGGGGTTGAAATTAAACATTAGTTGTTTTTGCTAATTTAAATGCTTATCTATTATGTTTTGTGTTTTATTACTCCTTAACAGAGTAATTCATTTTAAGTCATTGCTTTTGGGAATCAGTGTCTCTGTTTAAACCTTGCTGACTAAAAAGATTGTGTACAGAATTCCTATTCCTATGGCCTCTATCCTAATTATTCTGCTCAACATAGTCAAAAGTCCTGGATAAACTGCCCCTGTAGGACATCAGAGGGAATTTAAAGTAAATCTTACTTCTATTTCTCCCATAGCAGAACATTATTCCAATGCAATACAGAGTTTATCTGATTCAGATCTTTTAGGATCGCTTCTAAATGATGTAGATGTTCAGATCCTCTTATCTTCTCATTTTCAGTCTTTTTTAGTGGAATTTTTTTCTCTGAGGAAGGTTAAGTGGCTTAGAGGTTGATCTTTAAAACTCATTTTTGATGTCGTCTTTCTCAGTAGTTGTTGAGTTATGAGAAATGTTTGCGTTCATACAGAGATCGCTGACTTTAGACTGTAGACTTTGGCCTTTTGGCTGCAGGTTTTGGCTTTTAAACAGCTGCGGTGAGTTTTTCTGAGAAGGAAATGGCCAGTGGATTTGACAGAGTTTCATGTCATCAAATATTTAAAAGATACAAGACTTTTGTTTCAGACATTTAATAGTAAGTAACTGAGATGTCATCGAGCACAGCTGTACAGAGCCTGTAATACATGTGGACTTTAGCTTGAACTCTGTATTTCTTGTTTATTTATTGTCTCGCCAGGTAATGTGTTAAGTGTGTTTACAAACAGAGAACACTAATAATGTCTCATTACATTCACTCTGAGTGTCTGACAGACCACCTGTTGGCACAGGAGTGAAGGATCTCTTCATATCATTGGTGTGACACTGAGCTTTATTCTACATCAGAGCACTTATTTATTTGATTTGTCCTGCAGTGTCCTACAAAACTCCTGTAAAAAAGAAAATCATAAATGAGATCTTGTTTATATTTGAATTGTTTCTCATATGCATCAATGAAATTCATTAGAAAGCAAAAAACAGTAATTTTTCAGAATTAAAATGACCCCAGTGATATGACGTTTTTATACAAAGACATCCATTCGAAGATCTTAATGTCCTCATCAGGGTAGAGTTTTCAGATTGTATCGATTAATACAAAATTTAATTTTAATTTTGAATAGAAATATTACCAAACAGAGAAAAACAATCTGACTGCATGCAGTGGAATAGCAAAAACATCCAAGAAGATGTGAGTGAACTTCTTTTAACTTGAGCGGCGCGTTTTTATAAAGCCATTTCATGCATGAGATGCTGCAAGACACGCGAGTGCAACGGTCAAGTGTGTCTATATAGAAAAAACAATGGAAAAGCAGCTGCTACTGTATGTCTGATATTTCATGTTTGCATGATGGTGACAGGCTGAAAGCTGAAAACATTTATAGTTAATAGTCTGCTGGTGTTTTACCTTCAGTCATTTTGAATTTAAATTACCTTGACTTGAGATCTTTTTTTTTTTTTTTTTTTGAGCTTTTCCTTGAATTTTTCTTAACGGCAAGTTCATGCAAGATGTATTTGTGCATCTGTTCTGCAAAGATATTTAACAAGTGATTTGTTTAACATTTAAATCATGTTGACAACTGCACTGTGTGTGCTGCACTTGGAATAGAGTGTTCTTTAACTAGAGGGTTAATAAAGAAAAAGATACTTAAATCGTGTTTTAAGTTGATTAGTTAAAAATAGTAAAAAATCAAGAATCTGTCAGACGTTCTGACAAAAACAAGATTTTAATTTTTTGCCATATCACCCAGCCCTAGATCAGGGTTATAACAAATTAACTAAAACTAAAGCCATAAAAGAATAAAAGCATGAGAATTCAAACACACAGACACACACACACAATTTTGACATTTTTTTTTGTTTCTGTATTCACACCATGCAGTGTTATTTTAATATTATTTATATGCTATTTTAGTATTTATTCATATTTTAATATTTAATATTCATTCATAATTTCAGTTTTTATTTTAATTTTAGTTTTAGTCTTTTTGTTATTTGCTTTTTAGTTTTATTAGTTTCTTATATTTTAGCTTTGATATAATAATAATAATAATATTATTATTATTATTATTATTATTATTATTATTATTATTATTATTATTATTATTATTATTATTTCAGTTTTTTGTACTTAAACTTAATCCAATTTTATTTATTTATTTTATTTACTTTTTTAAAGCTATTTTTTCATAATCCTTTTTCTTAGATTTCATTTCAGTTTAACTTTTAAAACTGTTTTATTTCTTTTTTAAACTTTTATTTCAGCTAGTTGCCAGTGTAGCATTTCTAAAATAACTAAAACTGAAATAAAGATGAATAAAATTTACTTTTTTTTTTTTTTTTTTTTACATATTTTCAAAAAAGAACAAAAACTAATAAAAATAACAAAAAAATTCAATTAAAATGTAAAATTAAAACTAATTCAAAGTATCAATCGAATCTGATAATTTTCTTAATTTTTTTTCCGTTTAAGTTTGTCGTTTTGTAATGTGTTCTTAATGCTAATGCCTTTTAGATCTATCAAGTGACTTTTTTTTTGTTATTTTAATATTAATTATATGCTATTTTAGTATTTATTCATATTTTAAAATTCAATATTCACTTATATTTTCAGTTTTAATTTTAGTTTTTGATGTTTTTTTATTAGTTTTTTATATTTTAGCTTTGAGTTATATATTTATTTCAGTTTTAGTACTTAAACTTATTTAATTTTTATTTATTTATTTTGCTACTTAAACTAATATTAGGGGGGTTTTTTAGTACTGAAACACATTTCAGTTATTTTTATTTATTTATTTAAAAAATGTAGAATTATAGTATTTATCAATATTTAAATGTATTTCTGTTAGCTTTCAAATCTTACGTTTCTTTGTCTAAAATGTAATATTTATATATTTATTTATTTCAGCTTTATTTAAATTAAAAAAAAAATTAATTGTTTTCATTTTAGTTAACAATAACACTGTTTTGAGCCATAAATTTAGTACATGCAGTAAAGATAGATAATTAGTGTCAGTGATGATTAATAATGTGCTCGTCATGTTCATGTCATGTGAGACGCTCCAGCACGTCTTCAATTGTGTATGATCAGAACATAAGCTGCGTGTTCCATGTTGCCATGGCGTCCACGGTGACGGCTCATGTGTCAGTGCGCTATGACATCACTGTTCAAACAGCGACATCATTTAATGTGTGTTTACTCACTGCTGCCATGTGTGTTGCTTTACAGTTGATAAGGCTTTCTGTGGTTTCTAGGGTGCTCCAGCTGGTTGCTAGGTACTAGATACAGTAGTTGCTACTAGGGTGGTTTCATATTTACACTACTATTCAAAAGTTTGTGGTCTGTAAGATTTTAAGTTTTATGTCATTAAATCTGCATTTATTTGATTTAAAAATACAGTAAAAATTGTAAAATTGTGAAATATTTTTAGAATTACAAAAAGCTGTTTTCTAAGTCAATATCTGTTAAAATCTAATATATTTCTATGATCAAAGCTGCATTTTTAACATCATTACTCCAGTCTTCAGTGTCACATGATGGTTCAGAAATCATTCTGATATGCTGATTTGCTGTTTAAGAAATATTTAGAAATCTTCTGTAACATTATAAATGTCTTTACTGTCACTTTTGAGCAATTGAATGCACTGTTGATAAATAAAAGTATTAATTTCTTAAAAAAAAAAAAAAAAGAAATTGAATGTTAATGAGCATTTAGTAACTAGTAGACTAAAGCGTCTGATTGATTAAATGGACAACAAACCCTCTTCAGTGCATTAAACGTTATTTTTATTCTTCGTTTGCACTGTTTGCTCAAGTAAAAAAGAGTAATTCTCATTATTTCTGATATTAGACATGCATTTCACCCAGACTTTCTAACAGCAGGCGGAGTTGGTGCGATTGTGGTTTTGTCATGTGCTGGAGCTCCGGCGGGATTCAGCGGATCAAACGAACATCTTTGAGTCTTTATATTCTGTCGTGTCGCGTGTGGCTCATCATCATCCGCCGCAGGCTGCGGTCTTGAGCGCTGCTTTACATAAGGCTTACATAACGGACGGCTGAGTCTCGTCGAGTGCAGAAGATGCTCTTCCAGCTGTTGAGATCAGAGAACATGCAGCAGATAAGCTGATTATGAAGAGCTTCATCTGCAGTGAAGGGCCACACATATGCAGCAGAATCTCACTATAGTCACTGGTTTCTTATGAGATCGAATGGAGCTCTCAGGTATGTTTCGTTTAATATGCATTTTGTCTCAAATGTTTCTCTTAAGATAAAACCGTTGTCTTGCAGTAGGAGTATAAAGCTGTAAATATTGGAGAAGTAAGAGCGTTGGCAAATTTCTATTATATTAGTTTATATTTTATATATATTTTTTTCATTTAAGTTTGTCATTTTGTTATGTGCATATTTTTTCAAATACATTTTCTTAATGCTAATGCCCTTTAGATGTATAAAGTGACTTTTTTGTTACTGTATTCACACTATCCAGTGTTCTTTTAATATTATTTATATGCTATTTTAGTATTTATTCATATTTTAATATTTAATATTTATTTATATTATCAGTTTTTAATTTTTTTTTAGTTTTTGTTATGTGTTTTATTAGTTTTTTTTATATTTTACCTTTTGAGTTATATATTTTTTTTATTTCAGTTTTAGTACTTAAACTTATTTCATTTTGTATTTATTTATTTTATTTTATTTTATATTTATTTATTTATTTATTTTGCTACTTAAACTAATTTCAGTTTTTTTGGTGCTTAAACATTTTAGTTATTTTTATTTATTTATTTATTTTTTCATTCATTTATGTATTTGGTACTTAAACTTATTTCAGTTATTTAATTTTTATTTATTTATTTAATTTTTTGCTACTTAAACTAATTTCAGTTTATTTATTAATTAATTAATTTATTTATTTGGTGCTTAAACTTATTTCAGTTATTTTTGTTTTAGTACTTAAACTTATTTCAGGGTTTTTTTCTTACATAAACTTTATTTATTTAAATTAATTTATTTATTTATTCGGTACTTAAACTAATTTCATTTTTTTTTTTTTTTGGTACTTAAACATTTCCGTTATTTTTATTTATTTATTTATTTTCATTTATTTATGTATTTGGTACTTAAACTTATTTCGGTTATTTTTGTTTTAGTACTTAAACTTGTTTCAGTTTTTTTTTTTTGTACTTATTTCAGTTATTTTATTTTTATTTATTTATTTATTACATTTTTTGCTACTTAAACTAATTTCTATTTATTTGTTTATTTATTTATTCGTTTTTTGGTACTTAAACATATTTCAGTTGTTTTTATTTATTTATTTATTTATTTATTTATTTGTTACTTAAACTTATTTCAGTTATTTTTGTTTTAGTACTTAAACTTATTTCAGGGTTTTTTGGTACATAAAATTATTTCAGTTATTTCATTTTTATTTATTTAATATTTCTGTTCATTAAACTAATTTCAGTTTATTTATTTATTTATTTATTCGGTACTTAACCATATTTCACTTATTTTTTTTTAGTACTTACACTTTTACATTTTACATTTAATTTAAGTTTTAGTCATTTTGTTATGTGATTTTGACTTCTACGTATGTTTTAATTTTTTTTGCTTAATTTATTTATTTTTATTTCAGTTTTAGTTTCATATATTATTTTAAATATTTCATGTAAAATAATATATAAATTATATATTTATTTTTTGTGTTTCAGCCATATATATGCATCTGAGAAGCAGGAGACTTTAGCAAATGCCTCCATTTGCTTCACATTTCATTTCTTTGCTTCACATTTCTTGGAGAAACAGTTGAGATATCAATGAGATCTGACTTCATAAGGGTGTATTTGTTTACTCTTCTTTTTGGCTTCTACTTAAACTCGCTCTGTTGCTGTATTGCAGTAATTCATCCATCTGTATGTCGTTTGTGAGATTTTAGAGTAACAAGGTCTTTGACGTCGTCAGATGGTGAATAAAAATTGTTAAGATGCACGTCTTGTTGCCATGGTTACCTGAGCGGTAACGCTGTTGTTTGTATCGGCAGGTCCGTCACTGAAGATGAGTGGACTGAATTAGTACAGTGACGCGTGAAATGCTTTTTCTGTCGTGAAATGCTTTCACTGACCTGATTGAAAATATAATTTCTCAGATTGCTCACGCAGATCGGACGACTAAGCTGCGACGTGCTGGTTTTTGAGGAGATGATGATTATATGGGACAGGACAGCAGGAGTCAGCACGTGCAGACGCTGGAAATCTGGCCCACAGTTCAGACTAGATGTGTCATTTGGCCTATATATATATGGCGATGCCCTACAAATCTATAAAGTGTATTCACACCATGCAGTGTTATTTTAGTATTATTTACAGTTGAGGTCAAAAGTTTACGTACACCTTGCAGAATCTGTTAAATGTTAATCATTTTACCAAAATAAGAGGGATCATACAAAATGCATGCTATTTTTTATTTACTACTGACCTGAATAAGATATTTCACATGAAAGATGTTCACATATAGTCCACAAGAGAAAATAATAGTTGAGCTTATAAAAATGATCCTGTTCAAAAGTTTACATACACTTGATTCTTAATACTGTGTTGTTACCTGAATGATCCACAGCTGTGTTTTTGTTTAGTGATAGTTGTTCATGAGTCCCTTGTTTGTCCTAAACAGTTAAACTGCCTGCTGTTCTTCAGAAAAATCCTTCAGCTTTCACAAATTCTTTGATTTTTCACCATTTTTGTGTATTTGAAATCTTTCAAACAATGACTGTATGATTTTTATATCTGTCTTTTCACACCGAGGACAACTGAGGGACTCATATGCAACTATTACAGAAGTTCAAACACTCACTGATGCTCCAGAAGGAAAAACGATGCATTAAGAGCCGGGTGTGAAAACTTTTGGAATTTGAAGATCAGGGTAAATGTCACTTATTTTGTTGTCTGGGAAACATGTAAGTATCTTCAGTAGCATCTGAAAGACAGTACTAAATGAAAACAATATGATATTTAGGCCAAATAAGAAAAATATTCACATCTTCATTAGAGCCCGACCGATAAAGGATTTTGAAGGCCGATACCGATACAAATATTTATTGGTTTTAAAATCTAATATTCCGATATATCGGCCGATATTTTTTATTTATTTTTTTTAAATTTAGGAAACGCGCAACAAAACATTAACAGATTTCCCTAACATTAGTTATTTGTAGTTATTTATGAGTTTTAACTAACATAATATGATAATGCATTTTAAAAAGAAACTTGTTTCTTTTATTGTCACAACAGAACAGAGGAACATCAAAATATATTAAAGTTCTGATAAATAAAATGTATAAAAATACAAACTTAAGATATGAAACGTAAAGTCCTGTGAACAAAAACACAAAAACATCAACAACCAAATCAAAGTTACCAGTTTTAAAAGACTTGGTAAGCTTCATAAATATAACTTTGAATAGGACTGGAGACAAATTCTGTTAAGTTCTGATAAATAACAGCTACCTTATAATTACAATGTCAGCTTGCTTATCCCTTTACCTGCACTTTTTAAATTCTTTCCACCAAGCTACATCAAACCATTTTCAATCATCAGTTGCTGCCTGCCTTCTAAAACCTATTATTTAGCGATCTAAATGCATTATGTGACTCGTTAATGCTGCGGCTGAACGACACTTGGCGTCATTGGATTTCACACACATGTAAAAGAAAAGCTAACTTTTATGCACAAGCTACGTTTGATACTTTTTCTCTATGTCTAAATGTTCACTCCTCGCAAGTCTAACTTACATTTTACAATGCAGGGACTGTAACTAGAGATATGCTAGTTATAAATACAGTAATCATTACTTCATTTAGGCAGAATAAGTTCGTTGTGGTTTCCAAGCTCATTAATGTTAACGTTAGCGGTCTTCCACTGATAGTGGCATTAGCTAGCTTTGTGGTTAGCTAGTCTATGAAGAGCCATAATTTAGCAATGGATAACGTCATACTGCAAATTGTAAAACATGCATTTTCAATATAACAGGCCAAGGAGAGATGATACGTCTCATTGCTATAACTGTCACGCTATTAAAGAAATACTTCAGTCTTATTGTCAAAAGTTAAAAGGACAGTCAGTCAACTACACTGTAACAACGTAACGTAATTACTAGCTAATTCCGCTTCACTCTTGGCTTATTTAACAGCAGCAAAACTGGACATGATAGTCACGAATTTTGTCATGCTTATTTGAGTTAAGAGAACTGATGGGGATGTTCTTTTAATTGTTATTCAAGCAATGTATGTCTCGTGACCAACTCACCATGAACACACTTCACCGATGATCTCACTCGCGGATAACTGGTTCTCTCTGCCCGACTCTGGCTGGATCAGCAGGTTGCAGGATGTGTGGTCGCGTTATACACGAGTGTTGCCAACAGGGATGGTGTAGAGTGCCCTCTGGTGGACAAACTATACAACGCCAACACTCATGACATGGTTGAAGGGTGTTTCGTCCATTTTTATTTTATTTTTTAAAATATTAATTTATCGGCCATTATAAATGCCGATACCGATAGTTTGGAAAATGCCTAATATCGGCCGATAATATCGGCCTGCCGATAAATCGGTCGGGCTCTAATCTTCATTCTGTTCAAAAGTTTTCACCCCCCTGTTCTTAATGCATCGCTTTTCCTTCTGGAGCATCAGTGAGTGTTTGAACCTTCTGTAATAGTTGCATATGAGTCGCTCAGTTGTCCTCAGTGTGAAAAGATGGATCTCAAAATCATACAGTCATTGTTGGAAAGGGTTCAAATACACAAAACGAATTTGTGGGACCTAAAGGATTTTTCTGAAGAACAGCAGGCAGTTTAACTGTTTAGGACAAACAAGGGACTCATGAACAACTATCACTAAACAAAAAACACATAGCTGTGGATCATTCAGGTAACAACACAGTATTGAGAATCAAGTGTATGTAAACTTTCGAACAGGGTCATTTTTTATAAATTCAACTATTATTTTCTCTTGTGGGCTGTATGTAAACATCTTTCATGTGAAATATCTTATTCAGGTCAGTACTAAATAAAAAAAAAAAAGAACATGTGTTTTGCATGATCCCTCTTATTTTGGTAAAGGTGTATGTAAACTTTTGACCTCAACTGTACACAGTGTAGGGGAAAGTTACTTTTAAAAGTAATGCATTACAATATTGAGTTACTCCCTAAAAAGGTAACTAATTAAGTTACTTAGTTACTTTTTATGTAAAGTAATGTGTTACTTTACTTTTGCGTTACTTTTTAAATCTGGCCAGGACTTGCTTGTTTGTTTTTAATATAAAAAGTTCTATTTTTGGCAAATGTA
>CM070008.1:39003645-39048645 GCA_036247105.1 Cirrhinus mrigala | reverse complement strand
TCCGATTGAGCGTTCTGCTCTCACCACTGATCCGACTGCAAATAGAAACCAGCGACGTAAAGCACAGCATCAGTCCAGACGCAGAGACTCCTATGACATCTGAGGTCTGTATTTATGACTTTTATACATTTATGCATAATATGACAATGCAAAGACGTGTCAACGCACCTCTTACATTAAATACAGGCTCATAACTTCAGGTGTCTCACTCTTTCTAGATTGTTTGACAGGTGCGTTTAGGATGCCGGATTGCATTTCAAGGCAGTTTGAGGATGTTTTCATACAAACTTTTAGCACTTTTATGTGCTGAAAACATTAGTTTGACATTCGCTCGGTTCATTATCCCGTCTCTGTCGCCTCGAGGCTCACATCAGTCATTATATGTTCAGAAAGCGCCTTTTTAATTGATCGCCTCCAGCGGCAGGATAAAATTTGTCATATTCTTCAGAGAAATGTCAGAAAACTGCAGTCATGGAAAACTGTGAAAATATGATTAGTCAAGGTGTGTTTTCCTGCCGTATGTGAATGTATAAATGAACTAGTATGATTTCTGAATCCACTGAATGTTAGACTATAAATGAGTGATGACAGACTGAAATGACTCATGCTCTTTTGTTAAATTCAGCTGGTTTTCAGGCGGTTTTGGTGACTGTGTGTTAATTCAGAGGCTGGTTCCCTCTGGCTCTCGTGATGGACTGACTTTAATGCGTTCGGACAGTTTGTGGCCTGACCTGCAGCCGGCTCCGCTGTTTTTTTTTTTCCTGATGTTTTGGGGTTGAACTGATTCTACACTGTTGCTGGGGCAGAAATCACTCGTCTTTAGTGTTTTTACAGTAGCTGCATGTACTGTCTAGTAACTTTTTGTTTTTTGATTATTATTATGATGGAAGAACTTCCATTTATGTCAGATTTATATTCATTTAGATGTTTTTATCCAAATCAGCTCATCGTATGGGAACACTAGCGTTAAACTGCAAAATCATGTATAATCAATACTTTGTTACAATCTAATATATATATATATATATTTAACATTGTGTGTGTGTGCATGCACAGTTTTTTTTACATTTCTTTTCTTTACATACATAATTTTATTAGCCCCCTATTTTTTTGCCATTTAAAAGAAAATTAAACTGCAATTTGCATTAAACTGAAAAAATTATAAACTTACCCATATATGTGTGTGTGTGTGTGTATGTACACAATTTTTATTTAAATTTATTTCTTGCTTTTTCTTTGAAAAAAATGTAACATTTATAATTTTCTAGCTCCCAATTTTTGCCAGTTAAAAGAAAAATTAACCTGCAATTTGCCTTAAACTGCAAAATTGTAAACTTATACATGTATTTGTGTGTGTGTGTGCATGAAATTAAAAAAAAAAAAAAAAAAAAAAAAAAAAAAAAAAAATATATATATATATATATATATATATATAGTTTTTAAAAATCTTTACATTTATAATTTTCTAGCCCCCTATTTTTTTGCCATTTAAAAGAAAATTAAACTGCAATTTGCATTAAACTGCAAAAATTATAAACTTATCCATATATGTGTGTACGTGCACAATTTTTATTTACATTTATTTCTTGCTTTTAAAAAAAAATAACATTTATAATTTTCTAGCCCCCAATTTTTGCCAATTAAAAAAAAAATTAATCTGCAATTTGCATTAAACTGCAAAATTGTAAACTTATCCATATGTGTGTGTGTGCACAATTTTTATTTAAATTTATTTCTTGCTTTTTTAAAAAAAAAAAAAAATCTTAACATTTATAATTTTCTAGCCCCCAATTTTTGCCAATTAAAAGAAAATGAAATTGCAATTTGCATTCAACTGCAAAAATTCTAAACTTATACGTGTGTGTGTGTGTGTGTGCGCATGCAATTTTTATTTAAGTTTATTTCTTGTTTTTAAAAATCTTTACATTTATAATTTTCTAGCCTCCTATTTTTGCCAATTAAAAGAAAATTAAACTGCAATTTGCATTAAACTGCAAAAATTATAAACTTGTGTGTGTGCGCAATTTTTGCTTAATTTTTTTTCTTTTTTTAAAAAAGCTTTATATTTATAATCTACTAGACCCCTATTTTTTGCCATTTAAAAGTAAATTAAACTGCAATTTGCATTAAACGGCAAAAATTATAAACTTATACGTGTGTGTATGTGTGCGTGCATGCACAATTTGTATTTACATTTTTTTCTTGTTTTTAAAAAGTTTTATATTATAATTTTCTAGCCTCCTATTTTTTGCCATTTAATAGAAAATTAACCTGCAATTTGCATTCAACTGCAAAAATTATGAACTTATATGTGTATGTGTGCACTTTTTATTTACATTTTATTTCTTGTTTTTAAAAATCTTTACATTTATAATTTTTTGCCATTTAAAAGAAAATTAAATTGCAATTTGCATTAAACGGCAAAAATTATAAACTTGATCAGTATTTTTGTTTTCCTGAATTATAGCAGAATTATAATTAATTGTTTTTAGTATAAAAATGCATGCATATATATATATGCAAAAAAAAGTTGTAATTATGTTATAATTCAGGAAATTATATATGTATGATTAGTATATATATAATTATATATACTAATTATAAAATATTATTGTATTTTTTTTTTTTTCCCTTGTTTTAAGCATAAAAAAATCTTCTATTTGTTATTTTATTTCCTATTTTATTACAGGCATTTTTTTATTTATATTTTTTTCCATTTCATTTAAAAATGAGAAATAATAAGACTTACCCAAACGCTGTAATGATGATGCACAATATCATATCCATAATATGTTACTGTAATTGTTTTGGTTTCATGGGCGTCCCATCATGTCTGCATGATATTAGTTGAATGATGAATGCATTTCATAGTTTTTTTGAATAGAAAGTCAGAATTGAATGTTATTTTACAAATCTATACAGTATTATGTGCTTTCTTCATGCTATTATTCTTCCTACTTAATGCACAATACATCCAGTTCAATAAAGCAGTCATTCAGTGTTTGCTCTTTATGTATTACCATCTATTAGAGTACTCTGGTGTTACCATGATTGAAGTCTTTTCAAAGCGTGTCTTGTTTACAGCCGTATGAAGTGACCAGCAATCATAGCTGCATTGAAATCATCGTTTAAACAGATGTACGTGAAGCGTCGTGAGCAGTTGGCCGTGAATCTCGAACAGTCTGTTGGCTTTCTCCCACAATGCTCATGGTGAGATCCAGTCTGTCTCTCGACCAAATTAGACCATACACTCCTTTTTTTATTTTTCACGTTGCGGTTTTAAACATCCACTATGAAGGGCACGTATTATTGAGGTTTTCTTGGCATCTGGCAACAGTCTGTGTGTTTCTACATCTCATATTGATCAGTCACGTGAGGGAAGATTTTCTCTGAGTTGTTGTGATTTTCTCTCAGCTCTGAATATATACAGCCATCATGTGCTGGATGAGAGTGTGTGGTTTTTGTTAAGTGATCCCATATTTTCGCCATGTGTAAATCTGTGTTTGTTGTGGTTTTCTGTGTGATGTTATTGGCTCTGACAGTGTGAATGTGAGATTGTGCTGCATTCGTTTGAGGTGTGAGACCCTCGGCACCAGTGTTTGCATGATTCATCTAATGAGCTTTGACGTGTTGTTTGTTAAAAACAAAATTTTCTTTTTTCTTTGTTTTTGAATGCATGTGTGATGCAATATTCAGGGATTTAGGGTTCTTGTCCTTTGTCAGTTTTGTTCTCACACCATCTTCTATCACTGCTGACTGCAGAAGATTCATTCACTTGTGATATTTATCATTATCATCTTGCAATTAATAATCGTTAGGGGAGTGCGGGGCACAAACTAACACCCCCTGTGTTGTAACACTCCTGGTTTAAATATTTCTACACATGCTAGAATAACCAGATTTACTGGTTGCCATATCAACACTATAAACAGAAAAAAAGTCTGCCAAAATTCCAAAATCTTTTGAAGATATTGCTGAATATTTATTTGAACATAGTAAAAGTACATTTCTGGCAGAAGTAAATTATTCATCTCAGGTTTTAGTATTAATTTAAAATAGAGATCGACCGATATATCGATTTACCGATATTTTTCCCGATATTTAAGCATTTTGCCATAATTGGTTATCGGTTTTGTAATATCGGGTTCACCGATAAAGGCCATCTTGTGGTTGTTTTGAGAATTGCGCGCATGTAGCGCGCCGGAGGGGAGACCGGACAACAAGGGCGTGCAAAGGTAAAGCATAGTCTACTTTCTTGCTTTGCTGTAATTAGTCAACTTTATTTAATATAACAGCCATTAATGCTCATATTAGATGTGATACATAAATGCCTGATATGTAACTAGTTTATGCAGCTTGGCTGCATAAATAGAGACGAACTTACAGTCACGTAAATTTATTCAAGTCCTGTCCCAAGAAACATAACTTTGCCTGAATTAAATAATATACAGCCATGAATGAGCACATGTTGGAAATGAAAGCGCTGACTTTAAATCTCTCTCTGTTGTATGTTCATTATGAAGTCACATATAAGCTTAAACCGTCATAAGAAATAGCTCGAACTCACTCACTTAATAATCCTTGCCTTAAATCAAATATATAGATATAGGTCTAAAAGAGTTAACGTATAAAGCAATGTGAGTTTCAATGTTAAACTTGGATAGATGTGCGCATTTGAGCTATGACGTGAATATTGGCCCGAAGGCCGGCCCTAGGGACGTAAAAAAGTCAGGGCCCATCGGGCTCGGGGTGAAATGCAGGGCTCTAAGTTCGCTCACCGGGTTGATGCTCTGACGGCCACCGCATGCAACTTTTAACAATATTTACTTGTTTAAAACACACTCAATTATATTAACATGTACTATGTAACCATTATTTTACTAATACACTTCTAAATATGTACAACCCTATGGAAATTATGTATTGCCAGCGATCACAGTTTAAGTATACCTCTATGTAAATGCATAGATAAACCGTGCTGTCAGCAGGCATTTCAGAATAGAACGATGAAAACAATATTAGTAATTCTGATATTACAAGCCAGTTGAGAAATACAATAAAATACGATGTTTTATGTGTTATTTTTGTTTGTTATATGCTAATTTTCAACACTTTGTAGCATGACTTAAAGGAGGAAAAACCAAAGTGAAGTATGGACTTACTTTACTCAGTCACTGATTTACTTTATAACAGTAAATAAATATCGGTTCTGCATATGGATTATCGGGCACATAATTAGGCAAATAATCAGTATCGGTATCGGTGATAAAAAATCAATATCGGTCGATCACTAATTTAAAATGAGACAAATCTGCTATTATTAATCTCCGATCTGTTATTTATTAGTTTAGATGGGGTTTTTTATGCTTTGGTAACTATGCTTTTCATCATTTTTCCCCCCTGCAGGAAATTACCTGCCAAAATGAACTGTATCCAATTTAAATGGAGGGATTTTTTAAAATAACTGTATCAAATTCAGAAATTTTGCATGGTAATCATAATTCTTTGGAAGCCGGTTTCCACCATGAAATTAAAAAATAATAATAATTCTTTTTTTTTTTTTTTTGCTCACAGTTCAGAATTTTTTTTTCCTTAGAATTGAGTTTTGTTTATATTTCACAACTTTTTTTTGTAGAATTGACTTCATATGTTGCAGTTCTTTTGTTTATATCTTAAAATTCAGACTTTTCTTCTCATAATTGAAAGTTTATCATTTAGAATTGCAAGGAATAAGGGCAAGACTTGAGATAAAATACCATTTACATTTTTTTATTCTAAAGCACAAACAAGTTTCCTTATAGTTCTCTTCAAAAATGACTCAATAAGACTTTTTTTTTTTTTTTTAACTATATACAGTAATTTTAAAGGTAAATTTTCATATAATATAATTAAATTATATTAATTAAAATTAAAAATTCAATTAATCAAATATAATTAATTAATCAAAAAATGGTATCTATATTATGTCGAGGTAAATTTTCATATAATATAATTCATTACAATAAAAATATAATTAATTACAGTTAATTAAAATAAAAAATAATTAATTAAGAAATATAATTAATTAATTAAAAACAGTAATTGTGACTTTAACTCACAATTCAGCTTTTTTTTCAGAATTGAGTTTATATCTAGCAATTTTGTTTACATCTCACAATTTTGTTTTTGTAGAATTGCAACTTCACATGTTTCAGTTCTTTGTTTATATCTTAAAATTCTGACTTTTCTTCTCATAATTGAGAGTTTATCATTTAGAATTGCAAGAAATAAGGGCAAGAATTGAGATAAAATGCCGTTTACATTTACATTTTTTTATTCTAAAGCAGAATCAAGTTTCCATATAGTTCTCTTCAAAAATGCCTCAATAAGACTTTATTTTTTTAACTATATACAGTAATTTTGAAGGTAAATTTTCATATAATATAATTAAATAAAATTAATTAAAATGTGAAAATTAAATTAATTAAATATAATTATTTAAACAAAAAATGGTATCTATATCATTTCGAGGTAAATTTTCATATAATATAATTCATTAAAATAAAAATTTTAAATATAATTAATTACAATTAATTAAAATAAAAAAAATTAAGAAATATAATTAATTAATTAAAAACGGTAGTTGTGACTTTAACTCACAATTCAGATTTTTTTTTTCAGAATTGAGTTTATATCTAGCAATTTTGTTTACATCTCACAATTTTGTTTTTGTAGAATTGCAACTTCACATGTTTCAGTTCTTTGTTTATATCTTAAATTTGGACATTTCTTCTCATAATTGAGTTTATAATTTAGAATTGCAAGAAATAAGGGCAAGAATTTAGATAAAATGCCGTTTACATTTACATTTTTTTATTCTAAAGCAGAATTGAATATATTTCTCTTCAAAAATGCCTCAATAAGACTTTATTTTTTTAACTATATAATTTCGAAGGTAAATTTTCATATAATATAATTAATAAAATTAAAAAATTAAATATAATAATAAATCAAAAATGGTATCTATATCATTTTTAGGTAAATTTTCATATAATTCATTAAAATTAAAAAAATATATATATTTGAAAATATAATTCATTCATTCAATTTTATTTTATTAACATAAAAAATAATTAATTAAGGAATATAATTAATTAGTTAATTAATTAAAATATATTTTATTTTATAAAAGATATTTTTCAGAATTGAGTTTATATCCAGCAATTTTGTTTACATCTTATCTTTGTTTTCGTAGAATTGGAACTTCACATGTTGCAGTTCTTTGTTTATATCTTAAAATTCTTTTTTATGGTTTATCTATACTATATCATTTTATCTATACTATATCATTTCGAAGGTAAATGTTCATAAGCATATATATGTATATATACATACACACTACCAGTCTAAAGTTTCTGAACAGTAAGTTTTTAATGTTTTTTTTACATAAGTTTCTTCTGCTCACCAAGCCTGCATTTATTTTATCCAAAATACAGCAATTATAGAAATTATTTATAGAAATTATAGAATAGAAATGATACGAATATTTTTATTTTGCAAGGATGCTTTAAACTGGTCAAAAGTGATGATAAAGACATTTCTAGTGTTACAAAAGAATTCTATTTCAGATGAATCCTGTTCATGTGGACTTTCTATTCATCAAAGAAACCTGAAAAAATTCTACTCAGCTGTTTGCAACATAATAATAATAATAATATAATAATTAATGTTTTTTGAGCAACAAATCAGCATATTAGAGTGATTTCAGAAGGATCATGTGACTGGAGTAATGATGATAAAAATGTAGATTTAATCACAGGAATAAAATACGTTTTAAAATATATTCAAATAGAAAACAGTTATTTTAAATAGTAAAAATATTTCACGTTTTTGCTGTATTTCAGATCAAATAAATGCAGGTTTGGTGAGCAGAAGAGACTTTTTTTTAAAAAACATAAAAAATATAATACTGGTATGCATAATGTATAAAAATCATTTTTGTTTATCCCTAATATATTCTTTTCTCTGTGGGTGTTTCATTGCAATCCTCTGTTGTAATGTGGGTTTTGTCAGGTCAGACACGAGCCTGATGTTTCTCCTTCCATAAATCCTAGCAGCACAAATATAATTACAATTGATTTGGGCTCTTTTTTAAAGCTCTTGTTTTTGGCAAACACCGTTATCTGCTGTCTGCATTGGATTCTGGGATTTAGATTTGTAAAACGACTCTTATGTGACATTTCAGATAAAACCCTGCACTTTAACAAAAGATCCCGCACATCCATAATTAATCATCATTTCTGCATTTTGCACAAGCAAACGCCTCCACATCTTCCCATAAAGTGTAAAACTGTAGTAACACTCTCTATAGTAAATATGGTTACCATGGTAAATCCTTGGCAGTGATGTTTTGCAGCATTTGTCTGTGTTTGTATGCTGCTTCTGAAGCGTGTG
Organism: Cirrhinus mrigala; assembly: GCA_036247105.1. Lineage (NCBI taxonomy): Eukaryota > Metazoa > Chordata > Actinopteri > Cypriniformes > Cyprinidae > Cirrhinus > Cirrhinus mrigala. The sequence goes on along the minus strand of CM070008.1, from coordinate 39,040,212 downwards.
TGAGAGGCAGAAGTGATTTTCTCAGCATGTTTTGGTGTATTTATGTCTCAGACGACGGCTGCACATGTCATGCGTTTCCTCGGCTCTCATTATCTGCTTCTCAAGCACATGCGCCTCCACGAGAGACCGCCAACAATATCGCATCTGCTCCCAAAACACACACACACACACACTCTTAAAGCTTTACAGAGGATATTCTTGATCTCACAAAATCTGTCAAGAACATGCCCAGGAAACATTTAACCCTAAAATAAGAGTATAGTTTACATGAAAATACCTTTTTTAGGCTAACTGCATTGTGACTAATACATTTTCTCAGTAAAAAATAATGATGTATTATTTAAATAATGAGATTTTATGCATCTGTGATTTATGTCAGTAATTTCAATTTATGCTGATTTCAGTTAAATAAATCATGACATTACAGTAGAGAAAAAAAATTATATATATATATATATATATATATATATAATATATATAATATATATATATATAATATAAATATGCTAAATGTTTTTGATTTTTTTATTTATTTTCTCTTTAGATATACATTTATAACACTGTAACATAATTTTTTATCAAAATATACATTTTAATTTATACACACAGACATATATTGCTTAATAAAAAAAATAATAATAATACATTTCATGCAATATGTATTTTTCTATTTATTTTCTTTTGATTGCTAAAAATATGACCTGGCCAAATATGATCTATCTATCTGTCTATATATATATATATATTATATATATCTTTATTTTCATGACATCAGCACGTTTTTTGTCATATTAATATTTTTAAACACATTTTTTTGGTCCTAAAATAGGCTTAATTTTCTTTATGCTAAACATGTTTTCATTTTTTGTTTTATTTTTTACATTTACTTTCTTTTGAGATATGTATTTATAACTTATTACAAGATTATTTTCATGCCATCAGAACATTTATTATTATATTAATATTTTTAAACACATTTTTTAGGCTTAATATCTTTCTGCTAAATATGTTTTTTTTTTTTAAGTTTTATTTTTTTCAAGATATATTTTATATATATTTATAACACTGTAATATCATTTTCAGTCGAAATATACATTTTAATTTATACACACAAACATATATTGCTTAATTTAAAAAAAAAAAAAAAGTTAATTTAAGTTCGTTTAATTCATGCAATATGTTTTTTGTTTTTTTTTTTTCTTTTGATTGTGTGCTAAAAATATGACCTAGCCAAATAGGATCTATATATTTATATATATAAATATATATATATATATATATATATAACAACATTATTTTCATGACATCAGCATATTTATTATTATACTAATTTTTTGGTCCTAAAATAGACTTAATTTTCTTTGCTAAATGTTTTCTTTTCTTTTTTTTTTTTAATTGTTTAATTTAATGTTTTTTTTGTTTTTTATTTCTTTTGAGATATATATTTATAACACTGTAACATCATTTTCAAGCAAAATATACATTTTCATTTATACACACAAACATATATTGTCTAATTTAAAAAAAATATATATATATATATATTTTCTTCATGCAAAATGTATTTTCCTGTTTATTTTATTTTGATTATATGCTAAAAATATGACCTGACCATGTGTTGATGAGATTCATCCGTGTCCCAGGATGAAATGAAGACTTTTTTCTGTGCTGCATTGCTGCTCTAATTCCCCATTATTAAATTGTCTCGCTCCTCTCGGGTGTAAAGCAGGTCAGGTCTCATTTGCGTCCTGTTATCTTGCCTTAATTCCGCGCCGGCACGTGCGGAGGAATGATTGACAGGTTTGCTTGTCTGTAGCTCCGCCCCCTCCCCTTGAATTCAGTGACACAGAAACATGTGCAAGAAAAGCGCAGTGTGAAATATCTGCGAGGCACAGAGCTGCAGACTCCCACTGTTTGTCCTTGAACTGATATCTTTACACATTAACTGGAGTATGTTCAAAATAGCATGCTCTTCATACTAGTTTTGCAGTATGTGTGTTTATATTTTCTGTGTATATTATAGTTCCCAAAATGTGCAGTTTGCACCATTTGGGCTAATGTATCCCACAATGCAATGTACTCAATGTGACCATCCCCTTCCCGTGTGACGACTGAAATGGAAGTAATAAAAAGCATGATTCTGAACTGACATTTTTACAGAAAATTGCATACAAATGTAAAATTATACCATAACCATATTTATTTCAATGAATCAGATGTGCAACCTAATGAGGTCATGCGACAACATTGTTGCATACTAGTACGTTGCATGCAATGCATGCTCATTTTTGTGCTTTCTCACACTTTCTCACTGATATAAACTCTTATTAGGTTAAATTTTTTTTTTAAATTATCTGCATTTGTCATAATGTCTCTTTCTTATTCTGTCGTTTCAGACGCTGCACTTAAGAAGACCTACATAACCGAGGTGAAGCATCTTTTATTATCTCTGTACTGTTAATTTTGGTCATTCAACTCCAGTGTTACTTCATGCAATCAAAGTAAAGTCACTGATCTGTCATTTCAGAATTTGAAATTTAAAGAAATAGTTCACCAAAAAATGTAAATTTGCTGAAAATTTTCTCAGGCCATCCAAGATGTAAATGAGTTTGTTTCTTCATCAGATTTGGAGAAATGTAGCATTTCATAATTTGCTCAACAATGGATGTGAATGGGTGCCGTCAGAATGAGAGTCCAAACAGATGATAAAAACATCAAAATAATCATTTAACATCTTGAGAAAACAAAAACTGCATGTTTGTAAGAAACAAACCCATCATTAAGACATTTAAACTGTTGTTTCAGGCTAAAATATGAGTCCATAATCCATAATAACGCTTCCTCTGGTGAAAAAGTGGTCTGGTCTGAATCAGGAGAGAAATCTGCACAGATCAAGCACCATTTACAAGCCAAAACAGTCCAAAAAAACTATGTGGGAGATAACAGTAGATGGACTTTTTCACTGGAGGAAGTGTTATATGGATTATGGACTATTTTTGGCCATAAATGATGTTTAAAGGCGCCTTAATGATGGATTTGTTACTTACAAACATGCAGCTTTTGTCTTTACAAGATGTTAACTGATGGACTGGAGTGGTGTGGATTACTTGTGGATTATTGTGATGTTTTTATCAGCCGTTTGGACTCTCATTCTGACGGCACCCATTCACATCCATTGTTGAGCAAATGATGAAATGCTACATTTCTCCAAATCTGATGAAGAAACAAATTCATCTACATCTTGGATGGCCTGAGGATGAGGATATTTTAAGAAATGTTCATTTTTGGATGGAAGGTTAATTGAAGTTGTCAACTTTGTCTCCGATGTTTTTCCTAAAAATAGGCTCAAATGAATCATACAGTAATAGAGCTATGAAATGCATGAGGATAGCAGCTCAGATCATTTGGAGATCATCTTTGGATGATCAAATTTTCATTATAAAACAGATAGTTCCTGTCCTTGATTCTGATTGGTTGAGCTGCATTCGAAGCTCCACTTTGCGTCGTGCCTAACAACGCCCCTTAGCTGTTATAAATTCACTGTAAACCGGCTTCACGGGGCTTATTGCTTTATTTACTCTCTTTTCTGTCTTTGAGAAATAACTGAGATATATTAAGGAGATCTCATTTCTAATTTTTCTTCTTCTCAGATGCCGTCGTCTTCGTGTCACTCCAGCTCCGGCCCTGAGAAGAAGATCGGTCACAGGCGTGTCGATGCATCCGGTGAAACCACCTACAAGAAGGTGCGTCTTCAGTCACCCATCAGCTTCACAGCGTCTCAATCTGAATCAATTTCAATCACAATTTCAGTCAGCTTTTACTTTAAATAACTTTCATTTTGATGTGATATTTGCATATAATTTTATATAAAGAATTATAAATTCTAAATTTTAAATTTAAAAAAATATATAAAAATGTTATAGAATTTTTAAATGGAGAAAATGTAATTTTTTTAAATTAAATATTTTTTTTTACATTTTTATGGAAATACTTTTTTAAATATTATACATATTTAAATATTTATTCAAATATATTAAAAAAGAATAAGCCATTAATATGTGCTTTATAAGTATTAATAAACAGCCAATATGTTAGTAATATGTATGCTAATAACCAACTAGTTAAAGGACTAGTTCACTTCCAGAACACAAAGTTACAGATTTGTTATCCAAGATGTTCATGTCTTTCTTTCTTCAGTCGTAAAGAAATTCTGTTTTTTGAGGAAAACATTTCAGGAATGTTCTCCATATAGTGGACTTCTATTGCAGCCGTGAGTTTGAACTTCCAAAATGCAGTTTAAATGCAGCTTCAAAGAGCTCAAAATGATTCCAGCCGAGGAAGAAGGGTCTTATCTAGCGAAACGATCGGTTATTTTCTAAAAACAATTTACAATTTATATACTTTTAACCTCAAATGCTTGTCTTGTCTAGCTTTGCGTCAACTCTGGTTCAAGACAGTTAGGGTACGTCTAAAAACTCCCATCTCATTTTCTCCTCCAACTTCAAAATCTCTGTACATCACTGTTTTACCTTTTTTTGTGAGAGGCATTTGATCTTCTTTACGTGCTCACTTTGTAAACACTGGGTTGGTACTTCTGCAGCGATGTAGGACGATTTTGAAGCTGGAAGAGAAAATGAGACGGGAGTTTTTAGACGTACCCTAACTGTCTTGAACCAGAGTTGACGCAAAGCTAGACAAGACAAGCATTTGAGGTTAAAAAGTATATAAATTGTAAATTGTTCTTAGAAAATAACCGATCGTTTCGCTAGATAAGGCCCTTCTTCCTCGACTGGGATCGTTTAGAGCTTTTTCAAGCTGCATTTAAACTACATTTTGGAAGTTCAAACTCATGGGCATCATTGAAGTCCACTACATGGAGAATATTTCTGAAATGTTTTCCTCAAAAAACAGAATTTCTTTACGAATGAAAAAAGAAAGACATGAACATCTTGGATGACAAGGGGGTGAGTACATTATCTGTAAATTTTTGTTCTGGAAGTGAACTAATCCTGGCCCTTAAAATGAAATGTTACCATATTTATTACATTTTTATAAACATTTTATATTTTCGTAGTTTGCTGTTTGGTCCCTTGTATCTGTCTTCATGCTGTTATCCAGTCATTATTGTATGTCAGGGATGCAGGGCATGTTTAACTGCTGTCTGAAGTGTTCGTCTTGTGTGTCGACAGACGACCTCGTCTGCCCTGAAAGGAGCCATTCAGCTGGGGATCGGCTACACCGTGGGTAACCTGAGCTCCAAACCCGAGCGGGACGTCCTCATGCAAGACTTCTACGTGGTGGAGAGCATTTTCTTCCCCAGGTCTGTATGAGAGACTTCTGCTGCTGCAGAGAGTGTTAAATCCATCTGTTTATATAGTCTCACTACCACTGAGAATCTAGTTAGTGGTGTTTACCAGTCAAGCATTACTAGTATAACTAGTGCTTTGGTCTTCATTTAAAACAAAACAAAAAAAAATCGGGTTTTGGATGGCTTAATGCATTAGCCAACATTTTAGTAGAAAAATGTGTTCTAAAATATAATATACACTAGCAGTCAAATGTTTTTGGACAGTAAGATTTTTTTGTTTTTTAAAGAAGTCCAATCATGGACTGGACTGAAAATTCAGCTTTACAACACAGATATAAATTACATTTTAAAATATATTCAAATAAAAAGGAGTTATTTTAAACAGTAAAAATATTTCAAAATTTTACAAAAAAAAAAAAATTACTTTTGCTGTAATTTGTAGGAAATAAATTCAGGATGGATGAGCAGAAAAAACTTATTTAAAAAACGTTAAAAATCTTACTGTTCAAAAAAATTTTTTTTTTTTTGATTATTAATTCAAATAATTTTATTCTTATAATCAATGACTATAAGTCAATCCTCTGCAAAAAAAATAATTAAAAAATTAATTTCTCATTCTGTATTTTTGTCTTAATTTCCAGTACAAATATCTAAACAAATTATATAAGGGTCAAAGATATTTATGTTAAGAAATTTACAAAAGTGATTTTATGTCCATAGAAAGCACATGAAATGTAAGTAAAGTGTCTACTTTTAAGGTTTCAAATACGTTTCTGGGGAATAAAATGTCAAAATTTGGTTGAAATAATGTTACATTGTCAGTGTAACACAATATTTATGTAAAAATTCGAACAGCATGCTTATTCTGACTTGTACATATTAAAATATATAAAAGAACAAGGAAGCATGTTAAATTTTATTGTGTTTTAAATGAGTAAAAATTCTTACTGACAAATGGGTAAAACCTAGGATAGTGGCAAATTTATTATAATTAATATTTGGGGTGAAAGTAATTCGTCTTTTAATATGTCTTAAATTGATTTTTGTTGTAAATCTGCCTGACAAGATTGTTACACTGAATGACATTTTAGTGGGTGTCTTCTGTAAATTAGGGGAAAATTTATGATATTTATTTTTTTGCTCCAAAAAACAAAAACAAAAATGCAATTAAATTAAACAGAAAACTTTTTTTCTTTTTTTTTTTTTTTTTTAACAATTTAAAGCAGTTTTACACTTGTTGTTTTTATGCTTAACCCTTTAACTGTCACTCCCATTTTTGAACAGACATAAAAATGCACTATCCAGACTTAAATTTTTATAATTCATGAATGAAAACATTTTGTAATATGATTTTGATGTACATTTTCCATGGTAATGCAATGTCTGATTTTAAAATGCCTTTCAAAGGATGAATTTTGAGATTTTAAGTTTTGAGCTGATGTATAATTTCTTATTATTTCTAAAGTGTGAAAGGGAAAAAGGCAACAAAGAAAGTATTTTGTGATAAAGGTCAGAACTCATGTTATGATGTAGATTTTTTTAAGTTGCACTCCTGACATATATTAATCTATTACTTTTCCTACATAATTTGTAACACAAAAATGTTAAAATATCTATTTAGGAGTCTTAGACATTTCCAACGATGTATAGTGTGTCCTGATTAAATTAGGATTTATTGGTAATATGGTGAAGTAACACACAGGGTGGACAGTGACAGTTAAAGGGTTAAACGCTTTTTCATCTTTGACCCTTAAACATATTATAGCACAATTTTGGGGCTGGTAAGATTTTTTGTTTGTTTTATTTTCAAGGTCACCAAGGATTCATTTATTTATTCTAAAATGCAGTAAAAAATCTTTTTATTGTGAAATATAAAATCTTTAATTCTTTTGATCGTCAGTCATATCATCCAGATTTGATGTGTCTGTCTCTGTGTCTCTCAGTGAAGGCAGTAATCTGACGCCGGCGCATCACTATCCAGACTTCAGGTTTAAAACTTACGCTCCGGTGGCGTTTCGCTACTTCAGAGAGCTTTTCGGGATCCGACCTGACGACTATCTGGTGAGGCGCAACACACATCACAGAGCCTTCAAACACTGGCTCTCATTCATTTATAACTGTGTGTGTTATTTCATATGTGTACATGCAGGAGAATTTTTGTATTTTCACATATTATGCCTTGACAAAAACACAGAAGGATTTTTGCATTGGCTTCTTTGTGGCAAATTAGCTCTGTGATGTTTCTGATTCTTACATGTTTTGTTTATCATGATCATCTTCACAAATGAACACATTTTTTTAAAGTAAATGTAAAATGTAGGTTACAAACAAACTGATTCATGGTCACATGACTTCAGTGTCACCATCATCAACTCTTTTAGTCTTTATTTAAAAACACCTATAAGAAACTAGTCAGAACTATTTCAGTTTTCTTTACTTCAGATAAAATATGCCAGAAAAAGACGCCTGACACTTTAGACTCACTTCTGTCTGTTTTGATTGATGCTTTCTGAATGACTCATAGAGAGAGAGTGTGTGTGTGTGTGTGTGAGATGTTGTTATGTGAGGTTTCATTTGACGTCAACTCGTGTGGGCTTTAATGTTTGTGTGTTTTGTCTGCATGTTTGGTCATGTTTGGGTCTCTGTGTACAGAACTTGTTTTATGGTTTTGAAGCGTAACAAATTGTTTATGATTCTCACGCTGTTTTCAAAAAAAGTTTTTTTTTTTTGTACCATGTTCTTGATTCATTTTATTCCTATCAACTTTGGGACGAGTAGCTTATTCACTTGTAAAATAATTAAAAATAATATAAAAAATAAAATACGTTATAAAATTTATATTACACTAGTGATCAAAAGTTTGGGGTCAGTAAGATTTGTAAACATTTTTTAAAGAAGTCTCTTCTGCTCACTAAACCTGCATTTAATCAATCTAAAATACAGCATAGAATTTTTAAATATTTTTACTATTTAAAATAACTGTTCTCTATGTAAATATCTGGTAAAATGTAATTTATTTCTGTGATGCGCAGCTGAATTTTCAGCATCATTACTGCAGTCTTCAGTGTCACATGATCCTTCAGAAATCATTCTAATATGCTGATTTGCTGCTCAAAAAGCATTTCTAATTATTAGTAATGTTAAAAACAGTTGTGCTTTCCAATATTTTTTATGGAAACTCTGATACATTTTGGGTTTTTTTTTTAGGATTCACAGATGAACAGAAAATTAAAAAAAAAAACAGCATTTATTTTAAATAGGCAGTAATGATTTTAGGTGATACAATCTTACTGACCCCAAAATTAATATACAATGATATTTTAAAATGATTTTTCAAATGATTTTTTTGCTTTAAATCAAATGCTTTAATGGTCATCTTGTAGCTGATTTGTTATAACTTGACTCTTTCTTGAGGCTTGATAAGTGTGCGGTCAGTGTTGTGGTTTATATAGGGCAGTGCTGAGGGTCATGGGAAGGTTAATGCCTAATTATGATATGAGTGTCAGGAGCTTAAATGAAACTGAAACATATTAGGTGTGTGTGGAAGCACATGGGCGCTTTATAAGCACACACACACACACACACACACACACACACACACACACATACACACTACCTGAGACAGATGGTGATTACCACACTAATACTTTCCTTTTTAAGCACTTAAAACAACAGACACCCACTGATGAGTGTGTGTGTGTGTGTGTGTGTGTGTGTGTTTGTGTGTGTGTGTCTGTGTGATCCCAACTCTTATGTTGCTTCTATTTACATTTTTTTTACAAAAAAAAACTCATGTTTAATGCAGTGTCTTTAGTGCCACGTTAAAAAAAAAATTAAGCCTAAATTAAAACTAAAACTAAAACTAAGTCTAAATAAATTCTCGTAATTTTGACTTTATTCTCGAATATTTTGACTTTATTCTTGAAATATTTTGACTTTATTCTGAAAATATTTTGATTTTATTCTTGAAATATTTTGACTTTATTCTGAAAATATTTTGATTTTATTCTTGAAATATTTTGACTTTATTCTCGAAATATTTTGACTTTATTCTTGAAATATTTTGACTTTATTCTGAAAATATTTTGATTTTATTCTTGAAATATTTTGACTTTATTCTCGAAATATTTTGACTTTATTCTTGAAATATTTTGACTTTATTCTCAAAATATTTTGATTTTATTCTTGAAATATTTTGACCTTATTCTCAAAATATTTTGACTTTATTCTGAAAATATTTTGATTTTATTCTTGAAATATTTTGACTTTATTCTCAAAATATTTTGACTTTATTCTTGAAATATTTTGACCTTATTCTCAAAATATTTTGATTTTATTCTTGAAATATTTTGACTTTATTCTCGAAATATTTTGATTTTATTCTTGAAATATTTTGACTTTATTCTCGAAATATTTTGATTTTATTCTTGAAATATTTTGACTTTATTCTCAAAATATTTTGACTTTATTCTTGAAATATTTTGACTTTATTCTTGAAATATTTTGACTTTTTCTCAGAATTTCGACCTTATTTTCTAAATATTTTGATTTTATTTTAGAAATATTTCGACTTTATTCTCGTAACATTTGACTTTATTTTCGAAATATTTTTACTTTATTCTCAAAATATTTTGACTTTATTTACGTAACATTTCAACTTTATTTTCGAAATATTTCGACTTTATTCTCGTAATATTTGACTTTATTTTCGAAATATTTTGACTTTATTTTCAAAATATTTTGACTTTATTCTTGAAACATTTCTTCTTTATTCTTGTAATTTTGACTTTATTCTCGAAATATTTTGACTTTATTCTCATAATATTCTGACTTTAATCTCCTAATCTTACATTTTTACATGACTCCGTGTGTTCAGTCGGGAGTGCATAATCATTAATCATAATAAATGTTTCTGTACGTCTGTGTGTTTGTTGCAGTATTCTCTCTGTAATGAACCATTGATCGAGCTCTCCAATCCCGGTGCCAGCGGCTCCATTTTCTACGTCACTCGAGACGATGAATTCATCCTGAAGACCGTCATGCACAAAGAGGCTGAATTCCTGCAGAAGCTGCTTCCAGGATACTACATGGTGAGTCATCAGCTTCCTCTTCAGTTCAGCTCCAACTTCACAATCTGCGTACTCTCCATCCTACGTACAGTAGCGTGCGTGATTACAGCGTAAAAGGGAAGGTCAAAGCTGGCTGGATGATTTTATATTTTTGGTGAATTGTCAACGTATGCATCATGTCATTAGCGTTTTACACCAACCCTCGTATTTTTGCTAAAAAGTTTTTAAAGTTTTAAGGTTTTTAGATGCCTCATTTTGCTTCATTCGGCAGATAAAAAATATAAATTAAAAAATAATAAATCCTAAAATATATAAGTCATATATAAATGTTATAAAATGTGATTAAAACCAAAATTGTGATTTTAAAATGATTTAAAAATGATTATGTGGCAATATGATTATAAAATAATAAGAATAAGAATTATTATTATTATTGCTACTAAATTAAAATATAAAACTATCATTATTGCTACCAAATAAAAGTATAACAATTGCTAAATAAAAACATAAAAAAAACATAAAATAAAAGTCAGAACATACTATTATACTTTACAGAAATATTATTCTAGAATATTTTTAATCAAGTATTGTTAAAACGTGTTTAAAAAATAAGACTTTTATTTTATTTTTTTTATTTCATTTTATTTTATTTTATTTTATTTTGATCAATTATTATTTAAAATGTGATTAAAACCAAAAATTCTATGTTTGTTTTTTCTTGCTTGTAGGGCTATAATATTTGGTTAAAATGTTGTGATTATTTAGCCATACAACTATAAAGTAATAATAATAATAATAATAATAATAATAATAATAATAATAATAACAATAGTTATTATTATTATTATTATTGCTACTAAATAAAAATATAACAATTGCTAAATAAAAACAAAGTCAGAAAATACTATTATACTTTACAGAAATATTATTATATAATAATTTAAATCAAGTATTTATCGTGTTGTATTTTATTTTTATTTTTATCAATTCTGATTTAAAATGTGATTAAAACCAAACATTCTATGTTTGTTTTTTTCTTGCTTGTAGGGCTAAAGGGTTAAAATGATGTGATTATTTAGCCATACAACTATAAAATAATAATAATAATAATAATAATTATTATTATTATTATTATCATTATTATTATTATTATTGCTACTAAATAAAAATATAAAAATGGGTAAATAAAAACAAAATAAGAAATATTACTGTTGTGATATATGACTGTAAAATAGACTAAAATCAAGTATTTAAGAAAAAGAATTATTAGGATATTATTAAATGCAAATTATAACAAATTCAATTAAACATAAACTGAAAGGAGTTCATATATTTCAAGTAATTTAAGCACTTCTCTTTTTCAGTTGCTTTAAGGATTGGAATACAATTTTCAATGAATTTAATGAATTTAATTTTTAAATGATTTCTAAATAATAAGCATAATTAGATATGGTAAAGATTAACTTCCAAAAGCACAAACATTAAATAAAAAAAAACTTATAGTACACAGTATACATGTACAGTTTGTAAAAATGAAAATATTAAATGTAATTAGAGAAAAAAAAAAAGTTAAATACAGTTTTAGCTCATAATATATGGAAAACAAGACAAAAGTAAAATCATTGTATGTTCCTGTTTTTTGATCCATAAATAATAACAAGTGAGACTGATGACCTCTGAACTGAGTTCCTGGTTTATATTTCAGAAATCAGGTCACCTCATTATTACACCACGGCCCTTTTCTGTTTTCTTTAGTCACGTAGCATTTTTTCATCTTTTTTACTGCATAGAGAATCACATTTATCTTGACTCTTAAAGTGACGCTCATCTGTGTTGTTTGTCTCTCAGAACCTGAACCAGAATCCGCGCACGCTTCTGCCCAAGTTCTTCGGTTTGTACTGCGTTCAGTCGGGCGGGAAGAACATCCGAATCGTGGTGATGAATAACATCCTGCCGCGCGTCTTTCGCATGCACCTCAAGTTCGACCTGAAGGGCTCCACGTACAAGCGCCGAGCATCCAAGAAAGAGCGCGAGAAGTCCAAGCCCACCTTTAAAGACCTGGACTTCATGCAGGACATTCAGGACGGACTCCTGCTGGACGTGGACACGTACAACGCCCTGGTGAAGACGCTCCAGAGAGACTGTCTGGTGAGTGTGCATGGGTTCATACATCCGTATGGGTTTAGGGCTGCACAATATGGGAAACTGCTATTTTTCTAATTGTTTGTAGATGCACAATACAGATTTCTCTACAGATATTGTTCTATATTATTTCAAATCAACTATTTAAAAAAAATAAAAAAATAATATTTATTTATTTATTAGATATCTCCTGATTTAGATTTTATTTGGCCCTAGTTAATAATAATAATGATTATCTTATTTGATACCTTAAATTTGATATGTAATAATAATAATAATAATAATAATAATTATTATTATTATTATTATTATTATTATAGCTATTAAATAAAATTATCATTATTATTATTACTAAATAAAAATATAAATTAATTAATATAAATAATATAAATAAATGAATATAAATTAATTTATTTACTGTTTAAAATATAAATAGCTTACTATTGTAATATTTCACTGTAAAAAAAGAGAAATTGAGTATTTAAGAAAAAATATTTAATTTATTTTATTATTTTATTTTATTTTATTTTATTTTATTTTAAAATTAGTGATTCTGATTTAAAATGTGGTTAAAACCCAAAATTCTAGCTTGTAGGGCTGCAATATTTGGCAAAACTTGATTATTTAGCCATACAACCATAAAAAAAGTAACAATATTAATAATAATAACAACAGTTTATTTTATTTTTAAATTAGTGATTCTGATTTATAATGTGAAAAAAAAAATGTTGTTGTTGTTGTTATTATTATATAAAAATATATTATATATTATATTATTATATAATAAAATTAATAAATAATAATAATAATAATAATAATAATAATAATAATACCATTTTTTATTATTATTTATTAATTTTTTTATTAAATTATTTAATTTTATTTTATTTTATTTTAAAATTAGCAATTCAGATTTAAAATGTGATTAAAACCAAAGATTATAGGTTTGTTTTTCTTAATTGTAGCACTACAATATTTGGCTAAAATGTTGTGATCAATGTTGTGATCATTTAGCCATACAGCTATAAAAAATATTTACATCAATAAAAAAAAAGAATAATAATAATAGTAATAATAACATTTTTATTTTATTTTATTTTATTTTAAAATTTGTGATTTGATTTAAAATGTGTGTGTATATATATATATATATATTATTTTATTATTATTGCTACTAAATAAAAAATAAAAAATTGCTAAATAAAAACAAAATAGGAATAGCAATATTACTATTGTGATAGTTCACTATAAAATAGAAAAAATAAAGTATTTAAGAAAAATAATGCTATTATTATTATTATTATTATTATTGTTGTTGTAAAAAATTGCAATTGTGATGATTATGTATTTAACAATTATTATGTAGCCATGTTTATAAAATAATGATAATAATTCTTATTATTAGTATTATTATCAACATTATTGCTACTAAATCAAAATATAAAATTATCATTGCTACCATTGCTAACTTGCCAAATTAATACAAAGTAAGAAAATACTATTTTACTATACAGACATATTGTTCTATAATATTTCAAATCAAGTATTTAAAGTATTTAAAAAAGTATTTAAAGTATTTTTTTTTATTATAATAATTGATTTTATTTTATTGTAATTTGATTAATTATGCAGCCCTGGTTGGGTTAGTGCAGGATATAAAGTCCAGAGGGTTTTCTAGTGAAGGTGTGCTGTTTGTGTGCAGGTGTTGGAGAGTTTTAAGATCATGGACTACAGCCTGTTGCTGGGTGTTCATAATCTGGATCAGGCGGAGCGCGATCAGCAGATGGAGGGATCTCAGAGCAGCAGCGATGAGAAGAGGCCGGCCGCGCAGCGAGCGCTTTACTCCACCGCCATGGAGTCCATTCAGGGAGGAGCGGCGTGCGGAGGCTCCATAGACACGGACGACACGTGTGTGTCTCTCATTTAACATCGCCAGATTGATTGGATTCAGCAGCAAACACTGATTCTCTGCTCTCTCTACAGGATGGGTGGGATTCCTGCTGTCAACGGGAAAGGAGAGAGACTCCTGCTCTTCATCGGCATCATAGACATCCTGCAGTCCTACAGGTCACACAATTATGAGAATAAAATAAAATCAGATCAGTCATGAAGCACATTTCAAATCTGCACTCTTCTCTACATCAGTGAAAACTCTAAATCCTGATTTTCAAATCACATGATTTATGATCCCCCACCAACAAAAATACTTATTTTTATTTTATTTTTTTATTTATTTTGTTTACAAATATCAAACCTGCTTAAGATTTAACATTTAAATAATTAATTTAATTTATTTTAAATTATTTATTTTGAAGGTTATCTAATATTTAAGATTTAGATTTAACAGAGAATTATTATTTAAAATAATTATTCTATAACAGTTGTTGTTGTTGTTGTTGTTGTTTGTTTATTTTTTTTTTTCATTTGCAAAATTGGGGCAATATTTGTTTTAAGCTTTTGTTGTTTTGTTTTTGTTGTTTTTTTTTTTTTTTTAAATTGTAAATCTGGGTGTTTATTTTGATTTTATTAATTTACAGTAGTTATTTAGGCAAAATTGTGGCAATATTTTGAATTGTTTTTTATATTAAATACAGTGCTTGTGCTTGTAGTTATTAAAATAATTTCATTTAATTTTAAATCATTATTGATCTGTATATTCATATTTTATTTTATTTTTTATTTTTTGAACTGTCTACCTTTTAAGACTCTTAATTAGGTAAATCTGAACATTTATTTATATATTGGTTGTGAAAATTTGTTTTTAAGCTTTTTTTTGTGTCTTATATTGCAGGAAATCTGGCCATTTATTTATTGGTTTCATTTTATTTTTTTGTTCAGAATTAAATAAATAAAATAAATAAATATTAATATTGTAAAATTTCATTGCAAAAAAAAAATATTTAAAAAATAAAACAATAAAAATTGTATTAGTATTTATTTATTTATTTATTTATTTAATAGAATTGTGATTTAAAAAAAAAATCTGTTTTATTTTATTTTATTTTATTTTTTGAACTTTCTACCTGACCATTTATTTTTTATAAAAACATTTTTTTAACCTATTTTTTTTTTTTAATTGTCTTATATTCCATATAGCTGCATTAAGGAAATCTGACCATTTATTTATTGGTTTAATTATATTTTATTTAGTTCTAATAAAAATAAATAAATTTTACTCTTGTAATATTTTTTGCAAAATTGAAAAAAATTAGTTTTTAAAAAATAAAACAATAATAAAATTGTTATTATTATTATTTTATTTATTTATTTAATAGTGATTGTAATTTTTTAAAGAAATATTATTTTATTTTATTTTATTTTATTTTGTGCCCTTTTTAAATTGTGTTTTATATTGCATATGGAGCTGATGGCCTGTAGTTTTTGAGGTTTCATATTTTCTCTCTCTCTTTTTTCATATTTTCTTAGTTGCTGATGTTAGTGAATCTCATAGAGAGCAACTATGATGAGCCGCTTGGCTTTATAATCTTCACCAGCGTTTGCGGTTGTTTTATGCTCTTATGTAACATTTTTTAGAACTGCATTAAGTCACAAAAATAAATCCGAAGCTCTCCATCAGGACACTCAGCAGTCTGTGGCTCTGCGCTTCAGTAAGTCTGTGAAGTGAAGCTGATGTTTGTGTTTTTCTGTTTTTTCTGCAGACTCATAAAGAAGCTGGAACACACATGGAAGGCTCTGGTGCATGATGGGGTGAGAAACACACTCAAATACATCTTCATCTTCACTGTTATAATGCGTCACAATCCTCCTATCTGCCATCTCAGAGCATTAATACACATCACGTCTGATACTGCACATCTGCACTATAAACACAATTCTGTGAATTCATCTCCTGCCCCAGTAAAAATAACTAATTTTAGTTCTATACAAATCTCAAACCTGCTTAGGATTTAGATTTAACATTTAAATAAAATGTTACATTTAAGTGCATAATTATCTTAAAGTTTATATCATATTTAGGAGCCAGATGTAAGATTTAGATATTTTAGAAGTTTAAAAAGTAATTATATTTAAATATATACTACCAGTCAAAAGTTTTTGAACAGTAAGATTTTTAATGTTTTTAAAGAAGTCTCTTCTGCTCACCAAGGCTGCATTTATTTGATCCAAAGTACAGAAAAAACAGTAAAATTTTGAAATATTTTTACTTTTTTAAATAACTGCTTTCTATTTGAATATATTTTAAAATGTAATTTATTTTTTGTAATCAAAGCTGAATTTTCAGCATCATTACTCCAGTCACATGATCCTTCAGGAATCATTCTAATATGCTGATTTGCTGACTAAGAAACATTTGTTATTATTATTATCAATATTTAAAACAGTTGAGTACATTTTCTTCAGGATTATTTGATGAATAGAAAGATTCAAAGATCAGCATTTCTCTGAAATAAAAAAGCTTTTGTAACATTATACACTATACTATTCAAAAGCTTGGAGTCTGTATAAATTATTATTATTATTATTTATTTGTTTTATTTATTTTTTGGGGGAAAGAAATTATAGAAATTAATACTTATATTTATCAAGGATGCTTTAAATTGATCAAAGGTGATGATAAAGACATTTATAATGGTACAAAAGATTTCTATTTCAGATAAATGCTGTTCTTCGGATCTTTCTATTTATCAAAAAAACTACAAAATTCTACTCAGCTGTTTCCAACATAATAATAAAATAAATGTTTTTTGAGCAGCAATCAAAGATCATGTGACTGGAGTAATGATGCTAAAAATTTAGCTTTGAAATCACAGGAATAAATTACATTTTTAAATATTTTCAAATAGAAAACAGTTATGTTAAATAGTAAAACATTGTCCTTTTTTGTAAGTTGCTTTGGATAAAAGCATCTGCTAAATGTCTAAATGTAAATGTAAAAATATTTCAGAATTTTACTGTTTTTGCTGTACTTTGGATCAAATAAATGCAGGCTTTAAGAAAAACATAAAAAACTTTTGACTGGTACTGTATAAACAATTATTATTTTATTTAAATTTATTTTTATTTTTTTTTTTTTATTTTATTTTGTTTCATTGGCAAAATTGTGGCAATGTTTTGAATTGTGTTTTAAATTGCATATGGTGCCTTGTAGTTGTTATAAAATTTAATTGAATTTTATTTACAATTATTTAGCTATACATTTATAAAAAATAATTAAACAACTATTACAACTATTTAATTATTTATTTGTTTATTTATTTATTGACTTAGTTGCAATGTTTTTAGTTTATATTTTATTTTGTGCCCTTTAAAAATTGTATTATATATTGCATATGATGCAGGTGCTCTATAGGTTTTGGAGTAAAATATTATCATTAACACACTTCATTCTGTGATCCCTGCACATCTGTATAAATACAAACTGTGATGCACAAACAGTTATTTGTGAAGGTGAATGCTGAATGTGGTCCTGATGCTCCAATAGGGTAATTTCACCCTGTGGCCTCCTTTATTAATGCATGAGAGGTGTGTGTGTGTGTGTGTGTGTGTGTGTGTGTGTGTGTGTGTGTGTGTGTGTGTGTGTGTGTGTGTGTGGTGGAGATTCACTGAGACAGTGGACAGGCTTTGATAAGGATCTCTTGTGTTTGGTTTCGCTGTAGATACCGTACGTCTGAGACAGCGTCTCTTTCCATTCGCTTTCCAACTTCTGTTTCTCTCTACTTCAGTTGCAGTCTGTCTTTTTCTCTCCATCACACTGGAAAAACAAAACAAAACACATTTGCCTAATAAATAAATGCTCACATCTCTCCTCTGTCTCTCAGGACACTGTTTCTGTCCACCGGCCGAACTTCTACGCTGACCGCTTCTTCAGATTCATGAGCAGCACTGTGTTCAGGAAAAGCACTTGTGAGTGACTGCAGTAGTGAAAAGTAAATAAAGATCTGAAGCAGACGTTGTGATCTAACGGGCGTCTCATTCTGGGTTTGTCCAGCGCTGAAGGCGTCTCCTGCTAAGAAGGGCCGTGTGGTGCTGACCGTTCCCAAATTCAGCGGTCCCGGAGCGGCCTGGTCGGCCAGTCAGCTGCCCTCAGAACGAGACGAGAACATCTATGATCTGAGAGGAGCACGCAGTTTCCCCGTGTTGGAAAACGATGGTGATTTTCCGACTTTTCTTATTTGCTTATTGTGCTTTTTATGCATGCAAACCTGTTTCCACCACGTTTGGCTGTGTTTAGAGAACAGCATTCAAGTAGAATGAATCACATAATGTAATGCACTTGACTGTGATTTCTTATTTCAGGGTTTGTGCAAGGTGCTTGAAGTACTTGAATTTGACTTTTTGAAATTTAAGACTTGAATAACGCCTTGAAAATAGCAATATTCCTGAAGAGGTACTTGAAAAGTGCTTGAATTATTGAAAGACGCTGTATCTATGAAATTTATCTTTGACATGATGCCATAATACAATACTACATCAGATGCAACACTCATTTCTCAAATATTTATTACAATATATAGTGATAAATTGAATGGTATGAGATGACTGGATGCTTTCAACTGATTTCCAATTGAACTGCAGTGCTCAAACTATTTCATATATAGTGAATTAAGCTACAAACTCCTTCATAATGCACATTGTTTCAATCTAACATGTATTTTGAGCTGCACCTCACCTGAATATGTTCGTAGATTTGTGTTGGATGTTATCTTTGGAATCGAAGCCAGTAGTAGTACTGACAGTGTTGTGTAAACATGGCTGAAGAAGCGAAAAGCGGAAGAACAGACAAACTGAATCAATTGAGTGAGTCATTTACGCTGGAACCGCTCCGATTGATTCAAACTCGTGACTTCGATCATTCAGTTCAAGCGATTCGCTAACAAAAACCAGATTATATTAAAAGAACCATTTATTTTCAAATTTCGACATCGCTTGTACTGATTTTAAAAAGCACATGATGGGTGAAACGGAGCTTTTTTTTCATTGCGCGGCAAAATGATTCACTGTTTCGAACCGCTCCAAATCGATTGCATATCGCGAATCATTTGATTCAGATCGGGATTTCAAATCGCGAATCATTTGATTTAGACTGGACTTTAAATAGCGTATCGCGTATGATTTGATTCAGATCTGGACTTTTGGCGCACGGATCGTGAATCATTTGATCGGAACTTCGGAGCGAGTTCGCGAATCATTTCGCAAATTGAACGATTCGCGAACCGCGATCCGCTTCCTTATACGAAATTATGGTTCGCGAATCATTTGATTGCTTTAGACAAAACTGTCTGCCAGATGCATAAATGTAAAAGTGTCTGCAATAAATATACTTTGTCATGTATTTTTAGTCGAGTTTTAGTCATTTTAGCACTTATGCTCAGTTTTTTTTAAACTATAAAATATTAAAAATTGTGTTATTATCTAATAATTGTATTATATTTAATTTCAGCTTTATTTCAGTTAACGAAAACAATTTTAATAGTTTTAGTGATATTTAACAATAATAACAGGTGAATAAAATAAAATATAAAAGCAATGCAACTCTAGTGTAGTCTGTGTCTCTGTAAAATGTTTTAATTTTTTAAACAAAGTTTAGTTTTAGTTATGTTTTTTTAACTTTAAAAAATAAAAAACAGACATTTCTAATATTTGTAACTTCAGTTATGATCTAATATTTTTATTCTATTTCGCATATCGCGAATCATTTGATTCAGATCGGGATTTCAAATCGCGAATCATTTGATTTAGATTGGAGAATTGAGTATCACGAATCATTTTATTCATATCGGGACTTCAGATCGCAAATCATTTGATTTAGACTGGACTTTCAATAGCGTATCGCGTATGATATGACTCAGATCTGGACTTTGGCGCACGGATCGTGAATTATTTGACCGGAACATTAGAGCGAGTTGGCGCATCATTTCGCTAATTGAACGATTCGCGAACCGCGATCCGCTTCCTTATATGAAACAATGGTTCGCGAATCATTTGATTCAGGCTGTGACTTTGGAGCGCCGATGGCGAAACATTTGATTTAGATCGGAACTTCGGAGCGGGTTCGCGAATCATTTCGCGAATTGAACGATTCGCGAACCGCGATCTGATTCTTTATCTGAAATTATGGTTCAGATTCAGATTGGTACTTTGGAGCACGGAGCGTGAATCATTTGATTCATTTGATTGCTTTAGACAAAACTGTCTGCCAGATGCATAAATGTAAGTGTAATAAATAAGTGTCTGCAATTAATATACTTTGTCATTTATTTTTAGTTGACTTTTAGTCATTCAAGTTTTTTTAAACTATAAAATATTGAAAATTTTGATATTATCTAATAATTGTAATATATTTCATTTCAGCTTTATTTCAGTTAAAGAAAACAATTTTAATAGTTTTAGTGTTATTTAACAATAACAACAGGTGAATAAAATAAATACAATATAAAAGCAATGCAACTCTGGTGTAGTCTGTGTAGTTTCTATAAAATGTTTTAATTTATAGAGACTTTAGTTTTAGTTATTTTTGTTTTTAAACTTAAAAAAAAATAGACATTTCTAATATTTGTAACTTATCAGTTATGATCTAATATTTTTATTTTATTTTATTTCAGCTTTATTTCAGTTAACAAATTACTTCAGATCGCAATTTCGAGAGTTGCTTTAATATTTCAAAATAATCAAATTTATTGTTCGACATAATAACAGGAAAACTTTCTGAATTACACATGCAACCTAACATAATTTGACAATGATGATGTAGCATTCTTTAATTAAATTCTTTTCAAAGGTTTGGAAATGTTTATACATAATGTCATATACAACAGAGAACGTTCTCAGAATGTTCTGGTAAAGTTTTCTTGAAGTTATGAGCAAATGTTCTTTGAGTAATATTAATAGAATGTTCAATTTTATCTGGTCTTTAGTAATTTTCTCCAAATGTTAGCACAAAAAACACTATAGGTATTACTCATAGAATAATTTTTCGTGAAACATTTTAGTTGAATGTTTATTTGAATGTTTATTTTTAAATGTTGCTACTAGTCTCAAAATGTTCAAAATGTAACATTTTAATACATTTAAAATTTACATTTTTAAAAGTAACATTTCCATAAAGTTTGCAAAGTGAAAAAATGGAATGTTCACTTAAAGGGACAGTTCACCAAAAATGACTCAACTTGAATGAGGGTCTTTCATCTGTTGAGCCCAAAAGACTAAACCGTTTTTGCTTATTTATTCTCTCAGGTCTGCAGTCTTGCACTCCTCCGTCGTTCGAGGAAGCGACCACGGCGTCTGTGGCCACAACTCTGTCCTCAAACACCTCCATATCTATCCCAGAACGCTCGCCATCAGACACCACAGAGCATCCACGCTACAGGTCGACATCAGTCACCTCATATAAGTATATAAGATAACACAGATAAGAAACATCAGTAACACTTCACTTGAAGCCTTTATGTATAATGCATTATAAAGATATTCATAGCGTCACCTATAATGCCTTATATTTTCTCATAAATAATTGTAACCAAAGTTAAAATGCATTAAAATATTTGCAGATTCCTTGTCACATCTGAAGATGTTTTAATGCATTATACTGTACTTTCTAAAGGCGTAACAGTGAATAGATAAGAACTGTATTAAGATGTATTATGAAGCATAATTAGTAAAAATAACGACAAAGATGCTTCTTTTCTGATCACATGCATATTTTTGTTCTCTTTTGTTTTCATAGAAGACACACATTGTCTCTGAAAGACGCTGAAGGAAGGTGATTTGCGTGACTGTTTTTTACAATTTTTTTTACAAACCATATTGAACTGTGGCTTTATATGCTTATCAATCATGATGCAAAAAAAATTAATTTCTTACTCTGTATTTTGGAGTCTTAAATCAAGATATATTTGCATGAGATGCTAAATGACCTAAGATATTAAGT
The DNA here is from genome assembly GCA_036247105.1 of Cirrhinus mrigala. NCBI lineage: Eukaryota > Metazoa > Chordata > Actinopteri > Cypriniformes > Cyprinidae > Cirrhinus > Cirrhinus mrigala. The sequence goes on along the minus strand of CM070008.1, from coordinate 39,017,804 downwards.
CCTGTATTTAAAAAAAAAATCAAAATTAAGTAAAAATTATTTTCAAAGAAAAATGATTTTGTTTTTTTTATTTGTGCTTTGATTTCATTTTTTTTTTTTTTTTTAAGCGGAAATTCACTTAATTTTGATACATTTCTTCTACTTTTTACTTGAGATTTTACTTCTTAAGTAAATGTATCTTGCTTTAAGAATGTTAAGATATTTGTACGGGAAGACAAGACAAAACTGTGAGTCTGTCCACTGAAACCCTGTGTTGAATGAGTTTTTCTGGTTGAATATGCTTGTTTTCCAGGATGCATGAAGTGGTGGACGTGCACGAGGAAGACCAACAGACCATCACTGTGCAGGTGGAGGTGAAGAGAGAGAGAGAAGAGGAGGAGGAGGAGGAGGAGAAGGAGCCAGACGTCTCTGTGACACAGTATGTGCAAACATGACTTCGATTTCATTGCCACTATAAACATGCATATGAATCTCGTAACAGCAGCACTCAGTCTCTGATATTCTCATCATATGTTCAATCACTTGTTAGAGAGAAACAAGGTGATGGTTTTGATTCCCAAGGAATGCATGAACTGAAAAGATGTATATGTTAAATGCAGTATAAGCTGCTTTAGACAAAACTGTCTGCCAGATGCATAAATATTAAAGTGTCTGCAATAAATGTACTTTGTCATTTATTTTTAGTTGAGTTTTAGTCATTTTAGCACTTATGCTAAGTTTTTTTTAAAACTACAAAATATTGAAAATTGTGATATTATCTAATATTTGTATTATATTTCATTTCAGCTTTATTTCAGTTAACGAAAACAGTTTTAATAGTTTTAGTTTTATTTAACAATAATAACAGGTGAATAAAATAAATAAAATATAAAAGCAATGCAACTCTAGTGTAGTCTGTGGAGTCTCTATAAAATGTTTTAATTTATAGAGACTCAAGTTTTAGTTATTTTTGATTTTAAACTTTAAAAAAATTAAAAATAGACATTTCTAATATTTTTAACTTATAAGTTATGATCTAATATTTTTTTCTATTTTATTTCAGCTTTATTTCAGTTAACAAATTACTATAATATTTCTATAAATTTAATTTATGTATTTGAGTTGCATATCAATTTTAAATTGAATTACTTAATTTGATTTAATTTGTTTAGTCACACATAAATGAAACAGGCAAGAAACAGGTCATATTTCCATAATAGTGTAATTAAACCGAATGTGTTTTAAAATGCACAGCAAACAGGTTTATATAATTTAAATAAATCTAAATTAATTTGTTTCAGTTTCATATAATTTAATCAAATTAATTCTAAGCTATTTTGAAATTTTAATTATTTAAAAAAAATTAAGTAGAAGCGAATAGCTAGTAACTATGCCATAATTTTTTTAAGTGCAGAAACTACGCGACTGACGAATATGCATCCGATTAATTTATTAGTTTATGTTGAAATTGTGTAATCCGAATGCAAGGAACTTTTAGATGCAATTTAAATACATTAATTTTAGGCCTAAATATTTTGAGTGTGATGGTGATCACTGTGTTGGGATTGGGATGACCGGCTGTACATTATCCCTGAGCAAACAGCTCTCAGACTGCATCCTGATTCACATAATATTTCTACACGGTGTGTGAGATTATGATTAGTGCATCTCAGATCACTCTGCCAGAGCGTTGTGTGCTGTTCCTGCTGGATTTCTGAAACATGCATCTGTTTTCTGGGCTATTATTGTCATCCTACAGAGGCGGTGTATCTGTGCGATACAGGTGTAGGGTTTGGCCATATGGTCCAGAGAGCTTTACTGCAGACCATCTGTTTCTGCTTTACTCCTCACGTTAAACACATAAACGCTCAAACATTCGCTCTCAGCACTTCTGTCACTTTTAATTCTTTATGGAAAGCGGTTAAGTTTGGCTGCACATGTCTGCCATGTTAAATAGTCAACGAGGCACTGATAATGTGCAAACAAAAGTGTTTTGCAAAGCACAAAGCACAGCATATTCCTGGTTGCTAGGAAGCTTTGGGTAGTTGCTTGGTGGTTACTTGTTGTCTCAAGTATGAAACTGATCCCAGATCCGTGTTTTGATTATTTTACATTTTGCCCTTACAGGGCTCTATGCTTACTTTTCTCTTTAAGAGCACCTGTGCTCCTAACTTTAAAAATTTAGGAGCACAGTCAAAATTTTAGGAAAACCTTCTAAGCAATAATCAAAAATTAGCCTTCCAACTACGAGGAGATATTTGACTACTTAAAGTAAATTATATATATAAAAAAATATATTTAGTTTATAAAGTATATTTAATAAACTTTTTAAAATTTCTAATTAAAACAACAGAATAAGAACAAGTAGAATAAGAATAAGATGCCAATCAAAATTAAATAATTTAATAATTATTAGTTTAATATTTATTTATATATAATTAATATTTAATTAATAATTAAAATTATAAAATCCAAATTAAAATGTACATTTTAATTTGGATTATACATTTTATATATATATATATAAAAACATTTAATTAAGCTTTTAAAAAAGCGTAAAAAATAGACATTTTAAATTTTCATTTTAGGTTGTTTTTTTTTTTTTTTTTTTTAAATATTATCTAATATTTCTATTATACTTTATTTTTGCTTAATTTCAGCTCTGTGTGTTTTATTTTATAGCTTGATTTCAGTTAGCAAAAATATTATATTTCTATATATTTAATTTATGTATTTGAATTGCACATAAAAAATTTATTTGGGTTACACAAAATTAAAAAGTTTAATAATTATTCAATTTAATGTTAATTTATATATAATTCATATTTAATTTAATTAATTTAATTTATATAATCTAAATTTTAATTTGGATTATATATTTTATGTATAGAAAATATATTTTTTAATCAAGATTTTAAATAACGTAAAGATTTGACAACATTTTAAATTTAAATTTTAGTTTTTTAACTTATTAAATATGATCTAATATTTCTATTGTATTTTATTTCAGCTTGATTTCAGCTTTGTGTTTCATTTTATAGCTTGATTTCAGTTCATAAAAATATTAGATTTTTATATATTTAATTTATGTCAAGTCAAGTCACCTTTATTTATATACCGCCTTTAACAATACAGAATTGTGACAAGGCGGCTGTACAGTATTAAATAGGAAACAGTACATCAACAATGCCAAAGGCAACAGTAAACACTCACATTTTAAGGTAGTTTATCAAAAACAATAAAATAAAATGCAATATTGTGTTAAGAGAAAGTGTCCCCAACTAAGCAAGCCAGAGGCGACAGCGGCATTTGTATTTGAATTGCACATAAAATTTTATTTGGATTACACCAAATTAAATGTTTTAATAATTATTAAATGTAATATCAAGTCATATATAATTAATATTTAATTATCAATTTAATTAATTTAATTTATATAATCTAAATTAAATTTTAATTTGGATTATATATTTTATATATATATATATATATATATATATATATATTATTATTATTTTATTTTTTTTATTTTTTTTTTTTTTTTTTTTTTTTTTAAATCAAGATTTTAAATAATGTAAAAATTTTACAACATTTTAAATTTTCTTTTTAGTTTTTTAACTTTTTAACTTATATATTATTTAATATTTCTATTGTATTGCAAAATCAGGCAATACTGTTATAGTCAGACAATGTAAGTCACTTAATATCAACTTCTTGTTTATTGAACTGTTGTATTAAATCAATATCTCATTTACAAACTCTCTTAAAAATCATTAAAAGTTGTCACTCGTCTTAGTTCTAGTTCTAGTTGCGAAGCTCTTTCCACTGCACAATCAATCTCTTATTTACACTCTACACTTTGTTTATGAGAGGGTTTGTGAGATATGTCTGTGATGCGTTACTCAATGTTGTAAAAACACGTAGAAAACTTTGAAGCTCCCCTCAGACATACTGATTGGGTCTGTCGCACATGGTGCTCCTAAATATTTTTTAATAGTCGCACGCAGTAGTTTTCAGTCGCGCTGTAGAGCCCTGCCCTATTATATAAAGATTTGAGTTAATGATTTTTGAATGTAATTGTCCTCTTCTCTTTTTAAGCGTGGTGATGGATGTTCCTCCTCCAGACACTGATGACCTCATCCCCGAAACAGCCGCTTCAGCACCCGTAACCCAGGAAACCGTCTCCCAGGCAACTCTACCTGATGACACCGCCATCCAGACAACAGTTCCCATGGAAACAGCTCCTTTGACAGAAACCAGGACCCTCGAAACAGCTCCGACCCCTAAAGCAGCACAGCCGGCCGGTTCCAGCCCGAGCACGCAGCGTCCCGACACGGACAGACTCTCAGAGTCCCCGAGCCGGGAATCGCTGGAGGAAGAGATCGCGTCGACCACTGACATCTATTTTGTAAGTATGAGAACGACTGTAAGACATTTAACTGAGACAGACAAACTCGTCATCTGGATTTGCTTTGTTATTTAAGGATGTTTAAGAACTTCATCAGGTATTGTTTTGGTGGCGGTCAGCTCAAATATGGGTGATTTAAGCCGGATTAATGCTGTCATATTAACATCATTTCATGTTGAGTTTATGAAGTGTCACATACAGGGTTCCCACAATCACAAAAATAAATGCGCAATTTTGAAATTGTGCTGAAAACATTATTTAATAATACATTATTATTTATGTATTTTATTATTTTTATTTTATTTTATCTAAACATTTCATATTTATTATTATAATATTTTATTTATATAATTTTAGTCTTATTACATGTCCTTTTGCCCTGATTTGTTTACACACAGACACACACACACACACACACATATATATATATATATATATATATATATATATATATATATATATATATATATATATATTATAATATTTTATATTTCTTTATTTTTAAATTTTATTCCATGTGCTTTTGTCATTTATTATGTTTATACATTTTCTAAGATTTTTTTATAGTATTTTAATTTAATTTAATTTAATTTATATTTAATTTTTATTCATTTTTGTACTTGAACCTATTTCAGATAGTTTCCAAGACAACATTACAATATATATGCAAGATTCTTTTTAAATTTAATTAATTATTTAAATTATTTTTATGGATAGATATATTTAGATATATTTCTAGATATTAATTTTGAGATATATTTCTTCATATTTTATATTTTATTTATTAATTAATATTTGTTGTTTAATTTTTATTTATTTATTTATTTATTTATATAATTATATTTATTTATTTATATAATTTTAGGTTTATTCTATTTTTATAATATTTTTGTTTAGATTTAATTTATTTGTACTTGAGTTTTAGTTGAATTTATTTTAGTTAGTTTCCAAGGCAGCATTTCTCATTTTCATTTAAGTGTTTCAAATATTTCTATTATATTTTATTTCAGCTTTATTTCAGTTCATAGAAACCTTTTTTAAAAGTTTCAGTTTTAGCTAGCAATAATAACACAGCTGAATAAAATGGATAAATCTTAAAGCAATGGAAATATATATCGATATATAGTTAAAAAAAAAATTGTTATGCTCAGAATATATTATAATATATTATAATAATATCAAATTTTATTGATCCTGCTTTTAGTGAGTTTTAAAAGACTTAAAAATTTGGGTACAAGCTTAAAAAAAAACTATTTTTTTTTTTCTTTTTTATTTATTTATTTATTTTTTACATTTTTACCGTTTTAAATTTTAACATTTTGAAAAACTTAAAACAAAATTTAGCAACATTTTACATTTTTTAAGATTTTTTTATTTTATTTAAGCTTTGTTTCAGTTACTAAAAATGATTTTCATTAGTTTTACTTTTAGCTAACAATAACAACACTGCTGGATGAAATATTAAATCTATGAAAATGTATATAGTGAAAGTTATTAGTTCTGTTCAGTAAATGTATAAAATAATAATAATAATGTAATATTTAATATTACAGAATCTGCTCTTAGTGAGTGCAGTCTCTATAAAATAATATTGCATGTAGGATCTGCATGGAAATGCATTGGTCAAAAGATGGGAACCCTGTATTTACTGTCAATACAGCATATTTAAAACATACGTATACATGCAGCACTCAAAAATACAGTAAACACATTTTCATTTCACTTAAACAACATGGCAAAAAATCATCTAATTTGGTGAGTTTATGTGGTGTGGGGCTAATTATGAGTCCCGTGTTCCACAGAGCGCCAGTCTGGATGATCTAGTGGAGTTATGAAGGTAACGAATGTGTGTGAGCGTGTCTTTACATCTCTCTCTGAGTGTGACTGTCTCTCTCTTCGTCATCATCAAGGCTTTAAAGCTTTCAGGTTCAGCTCTATTAAACTGATATTCTGAATGAAGGTCCTAGAGTTAATTTAGACTGTGTCTGAACCGCGTGACCTGATGACATGTTTCGTGTGCTGCTCAGTGTGACCCGATTTTATGTCTCGTCAGGTCTGGTTTGGACACAGTGACCGTGTGTTTGAAAATGTTTTGGTGCTGTGAGGATTTTAGCGTGAGACACAGAGTGTGTCAGTCCTGATGTGTGTGTGTGAGAGAGAGAGTGACACACTCATTTTCTGTTAATCTCTTGCTGTGGTTTCCTCTCTGTCGGAGATAATCGCCTCTCTAATTTCCTTTTCCATTTTTAGCTTCTCTCTGAATTTCTCTGTATCTCTGTCTTTGATTTTGCATTTACATATTTGTGATTCTAGACCACAAAACCAGTCTTGAGTCACTGGGGTATATTTGTAGCAATGGCCAAATACAATACAATACAATACAATGTATGGGTCAAAATGATCGATTTTTCTTTTATGCCAAAAATCATTAGGATATTAGTAAAAATTGGTAAAAATCATGTTCCATGAACATATTTTGTGAATGTCCTACTATAAATATATCAAAACTTAATTTTTGATTAGTCATATGCATTGCTAAGAACTTTATTTAGACAACTTTAAAGGCAATTTTCGCAATTTTTTTTTTTTTTTTTTTTTTTGCACCCTCAGATTCCAGATTTTCAAATAATTGCATCATGGCCAAATATTGTCCTTTCAGATGATGTTTTAATCTTTTATTTTAATATAATTTAAAATATAATATAATAATTTATATTCTGTTAGTTTAATTAATATAAACTATAATATATTTGATATTATATTTTTATAATAAGAACGATGTTCAGAATAATATAATATTTAATAATAATATATTATATAATATATAAATATTATAAATATACTATAAATTTATCATATAAAAATGCATAAAATGTATAAATGTATAAAAAAATAATTTATATTATTTTATATAATATAAAATATAATATATTTTATATTATATTATTTATATTTATAATATGAAGAATATTTATAATAATATAATATTTAATAATAATATTATAAATATAATATAAAATATATAATATAAAAATGTACATATTTACATATTTATAATATACATATAATATAAAAAATTAACATTTTATGTTATCCAAAAGTCATGGTGATTTTTTTTATTTTTATTTTTATTTTTTTTTTGCACCCTCAGATTCCAGATTTTCAAATAATTGCGTCTCGGCCAAATATTGTCCTTTCAGGTGATGTATAAATCTTAATTTCCAAAAATTGACCCTTACGACTGATTTTGTGGTCCAGGGTCACATTTAAGTTCTTCATTAAAACCATGGTCATTTGTGAAGTTAAGCCAAGTGAATTAATTTTAATATTATAATACCAAATATTTAATAATATTGTAATAATTTATTCATATATGAATAATAATGTAATATTCATATTATTATATATATATAAACCACTCATTATATAAGACTGAGGTCTCTATAATTTATGTATCATCTTTAATCTCCTCTCTAAAATGTCTCTATATATAATACAAATATTAGATAATTATGATAAAGCTTTAAAAATCAAAATATTTCATTAAAGCCATTGTAATTTATGAATTGAAAATATAATATATAGATTTTAATATAATTTAAAATATAATATAATAATTATATTCTATTAGTTTAATTAATATAAAAATATATTATATTTGATATTATATTATTTTTATAATAAGAAGAATATTTTTAAAAAAATATATTATATAATATATAAATATAAATATGCTATAAAATATATAATATAAAAATGCATAAAATGTATAAATATATACAAAATAATTAATATTATTTTATATGATATAAAATATAATATAGTTTATTATATTATTTATATTTATAATATAAAGAATATTTATAATAATATATTATTTAATAATAATATATAATATGTTATAAATATATAAATATTATAAATATAATATAAAATATATAAAATAAAAATTTACATATTTATAATATAAATATAATATTAAAAATTACATTTTATGGTATCCAAAAGTCATGGTGATTTAAAAAGTTATTTGTAATGCTGAACAATTGAATATTATTATAATAATATATATTGTAATTATATAATACAATATATATATATATATATATATATATATATATATATATATATATATATATATATATATATATATATAATATATATATATATATACGTAATATAAAATATGCAATATATATATTATTAATATGTAACATAAAACATTAAATTGATCATATAATATTTAATATCGCAAATTCTCTTAGTGAGTGCAGTCTCTGTAAAATAATTGATCAAATAATTATTTTTAATCTTTAATCACCACTCCTTTCTTAGCTTCTCTCTTTGATTTTGCATTTACCTCTTTCTGAAATAGTACATGAAATAGTACTTTAGTCTGACTTTAATATGAAATAATTATGAGTGAAAAGGACATTTAGTAAGAAACGAGGCAGCAGAAGTGATTTCATCCATCAGAAATTGATTGAAAGTGTGTCTGTATGAAGGTGGTTTTAAAATAAGAGCTGAAAATGAAAAGCAAATCATTACATAATGATAAAAAATTAAAAAACGCAAGTGTTGTTTCTTCTTGAAAAAGAGATTGATTTCAGGTCGGCTGAAATCTCATCTTTCATTCATCAGCATCGTCATGATCTGTTTCCTGTCTCTGTCTCTCTTCCTTCCTGTCCGTCTCTTTTATTTACTCATCTTCATTGCCCTCCTGTGTCTGTCTGTCTGTCTGTCTGTGTGTGTGTGTGTGTGTGTGTGTCAGTACGCTGAGGGCAGATATTGGGTTTATTCTCCGGTGCTCCAGCGGAGGAAGCTCAGCTCCTGCAGTGTCGTAAGTGAACGGATCTGAACACCTAAAAGAGCAGGACGTCCCAACCACCTCCGTTATATCACATTATAATGACTATATTTGAGTTTAATTAGACATTGGCATTTCTATTATAATCTCACGAACCCTCGGTTGGGAAATCCTGCAGTAGACTGTAGTTTTAGGTTGTTTTATTAGAGCTTTGTTGGTTTTAAAATCCAGTAGCTCAACGCTCATGTGTTATTTTTCCCCCCTGATGGACAAGTTCATTATTCCTGGTAATACTGTCCACATTGGGTTAGTAGAATTGAAAACTAGCTTCTGCTTACCTGACATTACATGTTAAAATAGTATATGAAACAGTGTGCAGTATGCAGTACGTTTCGTGTAGTAGTGTGCTATGCTATGGACACATCACCACACTGTGTTTCCAGTTATCATAATGAAATTTTGCTTAAAATCATTTTAAACTTTTAGCGGCCCAATCAAATAATAATTAAAAAGGAGATGATAAATATAGAAATTAATATTGCTTCAGGTTCATCTATCAAACTGGTAATATTATAAATGAGATCAATGTTATTATAATTAAAACCATTCAAAAACTTCAAAATCTTTATTATAAAAAATTTGAGTTATTTTATTTCAGCTAGTTGCCAGGGAAGCTTATTTATTTTAACTTGATGTACTAAAATAACTAAAACTGTAATAATAATTAGTAAAAACTATAGAGACATGAAACAACAACTTATAAAATTGAACAAAAACATGCAACAAAATTACAAAAACTTTTACTAAATTACCAAAACAAAAACTAAAATAAAATGAAAACATCAACATGAAAATATAAAAAGTAATTCAAACTATTAATAAAATTTATGATATTATTTCAATGATACTAAAAGAACACTGATGGAGATACTATAGTTGGTTTTTATTTATATGAATTTAAATTAATTTTTATTTTTAGATTTTGTTTACATTTAAGTTTTAGTTATTTTGTTTTTATAATTTGTATTCATTTTTTTGTTTGTTTTTTGTTTATATAGTTTATAAACATGTTTATATAGTTTTTATTACTTTTATATTATATTTATATTAATGCTTTTTATTATTTATATATTATATATTTTATTTTGTTTTATTTTATTCCATTATTTTTGCTTTAGTTATTTTAGTTCATCAAGTTTTAGTACATCATACTGGTAATATTATAAATGAGATCAAGGTTATTATAATTAAAACCATTCAAAAACTTCATTATATTAACAAAAATTTTAGTTATTTTATTTCAGCTAGTTGCCAAGGAAACATATTTATTTTAACTTGATGTACTAAAATAACTAAAACTGTAATAAAAATTAGTAAAAACTATAGAGACATGAAACAACAACTAATAAAATTGAACAAAAACATGCAACAAAATTATAAAAACTTTTACTAAATTACCAAAAAATAAAATAAAATGAAAACATCAACATGAAAATATAAAAAGTAATTCAAACTATTAATAAAATGTATAATATTATTTTAATGATACTAAAAGAACACTGATGGAGATAGTTTTTTATTAAAGTATTTTTTTATTTATATGAATTTAAATTAATTTTCATTTTTAGATTTTATTTAAATTTTTAGTTATTTTGTTTTTATAATTTGTATTAGTTTTTTTGTTTGTTTTTTGTTTATATAGTTTATAAACATGTTTATATAGTTTTTATTACTTTATATTATATTTATATTAATACTTTTTATTATTTATATATTATATATTTTATTTTGTTTTATTTTATTCCTTTATTTTTGCTTTAGTTATTTTAGTTCATCAAGTTTTAGTACATCAAGTTTTTATTTTATTTTATTTTATTTTATTCCTTTATTTTTACCTTAGTTATTTTAGTACATCAAGTTTTATTTTATATTTTATTTTATTTTATTTTGTTTTGTTTTATTCCTTTACTTTTACCTTAGCTATTTTAGTACATCAAGTTAAACTAAATGAAAACTTGCTTTGGCAACTAGCTGAACTTAAATAAGTTTATTTAAAGTAATAATTTTTTTTGCTTTGTTTTTTTGTTAAAAAGTAATAAAAACATGTTTACATAGTTTTATTACTTTTATATTATAATTATTTTAATACTTTTTATTATGTATATATTTTATTTTGTTTTATTTTATTTTATTTTATTCCTTTATTTTTACCTTAGTTATTTTACTAGATCAAGTTAAACTAAATGAAAACTTGCTTTGGCAACTAGCTGAAATTAAATAAGTTTATTTAAAGTAATACATTTTATTTTTTTGTATGGTTTTTGTTTTAGTTAATAACAACTTCAGTAAATTGCATGCATACTGTGCACTGTGTATTTGCTGCATACAGTCAAACTAGTGTGTGTAGTCTGATAGTGTGTGTTTGAAGGCACATTTCACTGTGATCTGTCTTTTATTCTTCCACTAAGTGTTGGATGTGTTTTCCAGTCACCTCATGCGTTTGCTCTTTCTGTCTCTGTCTCTGCGTGTGTTTCATGCGTCTGCATGGCTCTGTGTGTGTGTGTGTGTGTGTGTGTGTGTGTGTGTGTGTGTGTGTGTGTGTGTGGCGCCCTCTGCTGTTGCGGCGGTGCGTCTGCAGCCTCCAGAGGACAGGAGTTGGGTTTATTCTCCGCTGCATTACGGCTCAGAGCCTCACGATGAAAGCGACACAGTAAGTTTGGGCTTCCAAACCAAAACGCTTCCCCAAACGGATCCCTGGCCATTCAGAAACCCCTCCAGTTCAAGATCTACACCTGTGCTTACAGTTTCATTGAGCATCATTGCCCATTCATTCATTCATTCATTCATGCTTCTATCCATCAAGTCAAGTAAATTGAAAAGAAAGTCTTAAAGCAATAGTTCCCCCAAAATGAAAACCATCATTATTTACTTAATTATTCACATTATTTATTTATTTAATTTATTATTATGGTATTACACTGCCGTTCAAAAGTTTGGGATCGGTAAGGTTTTTCTTTTCTTTTTTTTTTTTTTTTAAAGAAGCCTGTACTGCACATAAAGGCTGCGTTTATTTGATTAAAAATACAGAAAAAACAGTAATATTGTGAAATATTATTGGCATTTAAAATAGTGGTTTTCTATTTTAATATACTTTAAAATGTAATTTATTTCTGTGATCAAAGCTGAATTTGTAGCATCATTACTCCAGTCTTCAGTGTCACATGATCCTTCAGAAATCATTCTAATATGCTGATTTATTATCAATGTTGGAACCTTTATATATATATATATATATATAAATAATTTGTTACATATTTTTAAGATGTTAACACCTAAATTATATATATAATTTTTAACATTTATAAAGCCTATTAATATTGTATTTACCTATTAAATGAAGTATATTATATTTTGACAGATGATTGTGAAATATAATTATATATTTCTATAATTATTTATATTATTATAAAATGTAAAACTTTTATGTAGTTTATTTATATTATTAATAATTTTATAAGTATATTAGATCATATTTAAAATGAAATATATTACATTTAAAAAGAATAAAGTGATATATATATATATATATATATATATATATATATATATATATATATATATATATATATATATATATAAAATTAGGAATTTTAACACATTTAGAATAGTAACAGAATTTAAATAATTATATTTTATTTTTTTAATTATATATATATATATATATATATATACTGTATATATATATAAAAATGTGTGTATATAATTTTTTAGGTTACATATTTAGATGTTAACCACTTAATAATGAAAAACATACATTAAAAAATATTTCATCTGTTTATTTTATTTATTTATTTATTCTGTTTATTTTATTTAGACAGGTAACGGTAATATATAAATGTATTTATAGAATTATTTTAACATTTTTAAGCTTTAAATATTTAATAATTACATTTGTATATTACATCATATTGAAAATGTAGTATATTTAGACAGATAACAATGAAATATAATTATATATTTATTGAATTATTTTACATTATTGCAAAATGTATAATGTTTATGAAACGTATTTATAATATGAATAGCTGTTTAGCTGAAATGCTGTTCAATGAATTCCATTATTTCCTTATTTATTTTATTTTCCAAAGCCCTTGCACACGGTTGTGTAAATAATGACAGCATGTTTGTTTTTGAAGTGAACTGTTGCTTTAAACAGTGAAGTGCTGCTGTAGATGCTGAAGGCGACAGTGTGTGTCCTTCAGATGCGTTCATTAGCATGAGCTGCAGGACGCTTCGGCCGCCGCTGAGTCACGTTCAGCTCTGAGCCTCGTCTCACACACACACACACACACCGCAGGCTCTTCAGTGTGAGTGTGTGTGTACGCAAACAGTCCAAGGGCATGCTTATATATGAGTGTGTGTGTGTGTGTGTGTGCGGTTCATGCAATCACAGCAATGCTCTGAGATCTAAAGATGCATTTTTTGGCTGGTAACGTCTCAATCCTGCTCTCACTGCATACTCACTGTTTGAAAGTATGTACTTGAGTGTGCATTGGAGAACTTGATCAATTCTGATGCATTTTGTGTTTTCATCAACATCTTTTTCTGTCTCTGTTTCTGTTTGTACAGTAATCTGGATGTACTGCTCTCTCTGTCTCTGCCGTGGGACCGAAGCTCTTCAGGATGGATTCGAGCGAGCACGAGCGAGACGAACTGAAGAACCTTCCAGACATAAAAACATGATCCTTTTCTACCTGGGTGCCACTTCCCGATCAGTTCCCTTCAGCTCTCAGAAAATCCAGTGTGTGTGTTTGTGAATCCAAACGTCAGGACGTTCAGTGACGCGCGTCTAACCTCAAACACATCTCGTCATTTTAATGCACTAGACTAGATTTAATGTCTTCAATCATTCCGTGAACTCATCCGAGCGCCGTGACTCTTCCCGACCCGTCGGCGATCCCGAAT
>CM070008.1:38931145-38998645 GCA_036247105.1 Cirrhinus mrigala | reverse complement strand
ACAATCCACAGCCAGAGAAAAATAATGCAGGCCAAACGTACTGAGATCTGCTGTTTGACTCCTGACTGCAGAAGTAAGCCATAATGGATCTCTTTGATTTTTGGGAAGCAAAGTATTTTCTGTCCTACATGTAATGCATTTTACTAAAATGAAAAAAAAAAAAAAAATGCATTTTAGTTACAAATTACAATAAAATTATATTATGATATAAAGCAAATTTATAATAAAAGTGCAATATGTATTAAAAAAAACAAAAAAAAAACACAATTTATTCATATTGCTGTCAAATTACAGATTTTCCTTTAATTATTTATATGTTTGTTATTATTTATACTTTTTTTTTCTATTGGCTCTTATTTCCAGTTTTATGATTTTACCCATATTTTTTTTTCTTTCTGTTTTTTTAATATTTTCTGTTCATTTTAATGTTAATTTACAATTTAGTTTATTTCTTTCTTTTTACTTTTTTATTTTAAACCATTATTATTATTATTTTACTCATAATGACTGTTTTTATTCATAATAGTGCAGTATTTTATTATTATTATTATTATTATTATTATTACCCATAATGACTGTTTTTATTCATAATAGTGCAATATTTTATTATTATTATTATTATTATTATTATATTTTCACCCATAATTACTTTTTATTCATAATAGTGCAATATTTTATTATTATTATTATTATATTTTTACTCATAATTACTGTTTTTATTCATGATAGTGCAGTATATAAATGTATATAAATATATACATTCTAATATATATATATATAAATTAATATATATTTTAAAAAAAACTAGCTTACTAGCTTCTCTATTCTTTATATGTTCTATTTTTCTGTTTTCTTTTTATTTATTATGCAATTAACAAAAAACATGAAATTCTAACACTAGCTTGCTCTATTCTATCTGTTTTCTTTTTATTTATTTTATAATTTAAAAAAGTACTGCGTTAGGGTAACAGAGACTTGTAATAGCACTTGTAAGTCACTTTGGATATAAAATGACTAAATGTAAATGTGTATGTGTGTATGTGTGTGTGTGTGTATATATATATATAATATGTATAAGCTGTCAGATTACAGGTACACTTTTTATTTTACCCATAATGCAATGTTCCCATAATTTCTTTAATGCAATGAAATGGGAAGTGACGTCAAAGCCGATCATTCCATGTGTACATATTTATTTTGATGCATAATTGACGCAATAGGTTAGTATTCACAATTTAAGCATCATTTTATTTTTCATTTGAAAATGTTGATAATTACAAATAGTTGTGTGTGTGTTTGTATGTGTGTTTGTGTGTTCACAGCGAACCTCCAGACCAGCGTTCATGACGCTTCATTGTGACACTGAGGTGTGTTTGACAAATGAACCTACACATATTAAAAAAAAAACGACGCATACAAAAAAATTCCAAAAGAATTATATGCATATAAAATCAAATAAATAGTGCTGTAATAGATGAGCTCTTGCCTGGTATTGTGTTGTTTGCTGATCTGTTAGTTTGTTTCCACATTAATGTGTGTTTGTTATTTGATGTACCAGAATCCAGCCACAGATGTTTTTGTGAAGGCAGGACTTCCTGTTCGCTGTAAATTTCACTTCCTCCTCCCGTAGTGTTACACAGACAGGAATAGAAAGCTCAGATAACAGACTCAACTAGCAGCTTTATCACGGTTTAACGCTTACAACTAGTGCTGTCTGTCTAGTAGCTTGATTTCACAACTTTGCTGAAGAATTTTAAGGTCAGTCTTAAGAAAACATGTGAGGTTATACAATATTTCATCCCAAAAAACATATTACTGTATTGCTGTAATTAAAATGAGGACAAGTCTTGAAAATGTCATGAAAATACTGTAGAAATCAATGTAAAAATAGAAGCTAATGCCAATAATATAATTTATGCCTTTTTTACTTTTTTTTTTTTTTTAACCTCAAGTTTGTATTATTTATATATATACATATAAAATACACATTTGAGGTAAAAAAAAGAAAAAGTAAAATATTATTGAATTATAAATGTAATAATATAATTTAAATTGTAAATTATATTATTAACTATATTTATATATATATTAAATTTAGTAATGCTGTAATACAAATTTGAGGTAAAAATATATATATATTTATTTATAGATATATTAATTATACTATTAAACTGAGTATTTCATCATATACTAAAATTAATTTTCATGACATATTATGAATTTCCCACAGATTGAAATGACAGTAATGTTAGAGTTTTATATATATATATATATATATATATATATATACATATATATTTTGGAATTACTGTAATATATATATTTTTTCAATTACATTAAAAAATTATATTATTAATATTGTTAATTTTATTATTAAAATCACTTTTGATTTTGGAGTGAAATATGACCTGCACATGATCTTGAGATTGACCTGATGGTAGCAGAGGACATCTGAAGGAAAAAACATTTAAGGTAAAGTGTTTTATGTTCATGTTTCTCTATGATTGTGGACTATTTACTATTTGCATTGATAAACCTGATTTTCATATTTCAACCACAGTCTAGCAGCCAATAAAACCAGAGCACAGTCTGATACTGTAAAAGTTTACTCATGGCAGTCATATGTGTGTATGTGAGTGGACAAGCTATCAAAAAGAAAAATATATATATATTACACAAATAAAATTGAGAACGTTAGCGCACGACATGTAAAGGGAGACGGATGAGTGACAGGTGAGGGCTGGTTGTCGTGGTTACAGGTTTTGGCAGCACTGCAGTTTGTTGCCCTTCTGGCCGTCTGTAGTCGGTGGGACGCTGATGTCCACCACATTGTTTCCCGGCGACTCGTCGTGAGCCGATCGGTCGGCGATTTGCTTCTGTGATACGATGCGATAGATTTCTACAAATGTAGGAGAAATGGAGAGAGAAAGAGTGAGAGATTGAATGCAAAATAATGGCAATAATTATTTTTTTAGTATATATATAGAGAGAGAGTTTTTTTTTTAATTAAACACATTATATATTATTATTATAATTATTAATTAATTAATTTTTATTTTATTTGTTTGCTTTACCTTAATGAGAATGTGTCGGTAATATTGCAGAAAAAGGTGATCCAAAATTGAGTGCAAAACAATGGGAACAGAACATATTTATATACATTACTTATTTTTTTATTATATATAAATATTTATATATAGAGAAATCTTTTTTTAAATTATACACATTATATATCATTTTATTAATTAATTAAATTAATTAATTTATTTTTATTTTATTTTTAATTTTATATATTTATTTATGTATTTTTTATTTTTTGCTTTACCATAATGAGAATTTGATGGTAATATTTTATATATATATATATATATAAAGAGAGAGAGAGAGACAATTAATTTTTTTAATTATACATATTATTATTATTATTATTATTATTATTTTATTTTTTTGCTTTACCATAATGAGAATTTGACATATATATATATATATATATAATTTTTTTTAATTCTATATATATATATAGAAAGAGAGCGAGAGAGAGAGAGAGAGAGAGAGAGAGAGAGACAGAGTTTTGTTTTAAATTATACATATTATTATTATTATTATTATTCATTTATTTTATTTTATTTTATTTTTCATTTAATTAATTAATTTTTTTTTTCTATTTTTTGCTTTACCATAATGAGAATTTGACAGTAATATTGCAGAAAAAAAGGAAAAAAACAGGATTCGGTTTCATGAAATATGACATTATTTTTATACGGTTTTGATATATTTCTTCATATTTTATATACTTCAATTTATATATATATATATATATATATAACAAATTGTTTTTTAGCTAATATTTATTTATTTATTTTTTCGGCTTTATTTCCATGAACAAAAATGTTTTTAATAGTTTTTGTTTTAATGATAATAACCCTGCTCTCAGTGTATTAGGTTTAATTCTTGAGTCTGTGAATGTAAAATTTACATCTGTCCGTCAAGTTTAGCTATTCGCAAAAGAAAAATTATAATGAAACATGTCAAAATGCACTAAATCACAATGAATCATGGCCGGATTCTAGACTTGATGCTGCATTGCATCATCTAGTAAAGAACGGTTTACGGAATCGCATCATTATAAGTGTGAATATTTACACCCCTATCTACAACATCTCTCTAAAATCCCCATAATTCCTGGCAGGCGAATCACAGCTTACCAGATGGCAGATGCTGCACTTTTAAAGTTACATAAGACGCCACTGTAGCTGTCATGGGAATCATGTTAGCTGATTTATTGCTACTGTGAGGAAGCGTTTGGGTTTGTACCTGTTAGGATGTTCTTGAAGGCCTCCTCCACGTTAGTCGAATCCAGAGCGGACGTCTCGATGAACGACAGGTTATTTTTCTCTGGAGGCAAGCAGAAGTTATTTAATATCACCTGATCATCATTATTCCAGTCTTCAGTGTCACATGATCCTTCAGAAATCATTCTAATATGCTGATTTGCTCCTCAAGAAACATTTCTGATTATTATCAGTGTTGAAAACAGTTGTGCTGCACAATATTTTTGACAAAACCATGATACATTTTTTTTTTCAGGATTCTTTAATGAAGAATAAAACTAATAAAAGTTTTTTGGTTTTTGTTTTTTTTTTTTAAAAACAGCATTTCATTTTCATTTAATATAACCAATGTAGTTCAAGTTAATTTCTTATCCTAAATATAATACTTTCACTTAATTTTATTTGGAAAATTAGAATTATAAATCATTACTGAATTCACTGTTTACACTGCAGTGAATGGGTGCCGTCAGAATGAGAGTCCAAACAGCTGATAAAAACATCACAATAATCCACAAGTAATCCACACCACTCCAGTCCATCAGTTAACATCTTGAGAAGTGAAAATCTGCATGTTTGTAAGAAACAAATCTCGATAAAAAAGACAAACTTTAAGTTGGCTTGAGAAAGCCCACTAGAAAGTTTAAAAAAGTTTTAAAATTTTAAAAAGTTAACAAAGAAAGAGTTTGATGGTTTTCAGTCTGAAATAGTTTGAAGTTCAAAATAGTTTTATAAGGTTAAAGTTTGAATGTTTTTAAGGCAATACAGTCTCAGATAGTTACTAGCATGTTTTTAACATGATTAGCAAGTTGTTAGCAGGTTGCTAGCATGTTTCTAGCATGATTCGCAGGTGCTAGTATGTTTATAGCATGATTCTAGTATGATTAGCATGTTGCTAGCATGTTTCTAGGATGATTAGCAGGTGCTAACGTTTTACTAACATGATTCTAGCACAATTAGCAAGTTACTAGCATGTTTCAAGCATGATTAGCATGTTAATAGCCTGTTGCTAGCATGCTAGGCTTGGCTAGATAGATAAATAGATTAGAAATATTAGAAGGGAAGTCTTGATTTAGTCTCAAGGGATTCTGGGAGTTTAAGTTTGAATTTTGACAGTTGGAGTTTGAATAGTGTTGCTCATTTGAACATTCCGTCAATATAAGTCTATGGGATTTTTATGATTTTTAATCTTTAATTTTATGAAAACTATAAGTCGGATCAGTTAGAAAAGAGACAGCACACTAAGTGAG
The DNA here is from genome assembly GCA_036247105.1 of Cirrhinus mrigala. Taxonomy (NCBI): domain Eukaryota; kingdom Metazoa; phylum Chordata; class Actinopteri; order Cypriniformes; family Cyprinidae; genus Cirrhinus; species Cirrhinus mrigala. The sequence goes on along the minus strand of CM070008.1, from coordinate 38,993,067 downwards.
ATCAGTCTGAAGAGCTGGGCTGAGTTTGGTGGTTCTAGCTTGAAAGCTCAACCTAAATAAGCCTCTTTTAACTTTAAACATAATTTTTGCCCAAAAAAGTCCATAATCCATAATAACGCTTCCTCCGGTGAAAACGTCCATCTCCTGTTGTCTCTCACATCAAAATCCACCCTGCTTTGGACTGTTTTGACTCGTAAACGGTGCAGATTTCTCTTCTGTTTACAGACCAGACCACTTTTTCACTGGAGGAAGCATTATTATGGATTATGGACTGGTTATTTTAGTTAAAAACGTCTTAATGATGGATTTGTTTCAGCTTTTGTCTTCTCAAGATGTTTACTGATGGACTGATGGTTACTTGTGGATTACTGTGATGTTTTTATCAGCTGTTTGGGCTCTCATTCTGACGGCACCCATTCACATCCATTGGTGAGCAAGTGACGCAGTGCTGCATTTTTCCAAATCTGATGAAGAAGCAAACACATCTACATCCCTGATGGCCTGAGGGTGAGTATGTTTTCAGAAATTTTCATTTTTAGGTGAACTATTCCTTTAACAGTCTACAGTACTCTGTAATTCTCCTCAGCTCTGCATTTTGCCTGCAAGGATCAGGCAAACAAAAGGAGCAGCAGTTTTCCTCGTCAGCTCTTCGGAGGATTGGTCTCTAGGGTTGTCTGTACCTGCGAAAGCACGAGCCTCGTCGGTGGGAACGGCTCTCAGGTGGCGCAGGTCGCTCTTATTCCCCACCAGCATGATGACGATGTTGTTGTCGGCGTGATCTCGCAGCTCCTTCAGCCAGCGCTCCACGTTCTCGTAGGTCAGATGTTTGGCGATGTCGTACACCAGCAGCGCGCCGACCGCGCCACGATAATACCTGCACATAACCACAGTTATTTTTTAGTTCAATTATAGTTTTTATTTTATTTTAACATTTTATTTTTCGTTTTGTTTTTTCCATGTAATTTTTATATTTTAACACAAATGTTTTCATAATTTTAGTTATTAATAATAACAACCCTGCTTTCTGCTTTACTGTTGTTCATAGTTTTAGCTGTTATTTAGTTAGTAAATAAATTATTTTTATTTTTATTTTATTTAATTTTATAAATGTTGCAATGGCAAGTTATTTAGGTTAGGTTTTTTATTTTTCATTTAGTTAATAATTTTAGTTTATTATATTTCATTTAGTTTTAGTTTTTCATTCAATATTTATATATTTTATCAAATTAACAAAAAATTACTATTTAAAGTTAGAGGTTTTGATCACATTGCCGACACTAAAAATACAAACAAAATAAAATGATACAAAATTTAAAAAAAAAAAACAGTTTGCTGAAAGGATGTAAATATTATTTTTGGCACAGGGGAACCAAAACCACATCTGTTCGCTTATCAACAGCCACAAATGCAAATAATTTCACACTGTGGCATATTTGTTACCTTTAGCAACTTGTTTCTTCCATATTTTCTTGCATAAGAAATACTAACCAGGGTTATTGTAGATTACAGTATTTATTTATAAAATAAATAATTTAACTAAAATCATTAAAAAACACTTAATTCCTTGAAATAAAATAGACTTTAACTGAAATATAATAAAATACAGTAAAAACTTTTGGGCTACTTTTTAATCAGCAACATTTTTCATTTTCATATAGTTTTAACTTGGTGTACTAAAAAAACAAAACCTAAAATTGCACTAAAAATAAATATTTTGTATTATTTTATTAATAAAAATGACAAAAATACACAACAAAATTATTAAAACTTTAAAATTCAAATGTAAAAATATTTATAAATATTTATAGAATAAAAATTCTATTTCAGAATATTAATAAAAACTATAATAGTATATCAGTGATGCTAATTCTGTGTAAATACCACAATACCAAATGGTTTTCTCTCCAGTATTACAGTATATACGGTTATGTTTTCCATGTAAAACATGACTGTACTCACGCAGAGGTGATGGCCCTGTACCGCTCCTGCCCTGCCGTATCCCAGATCTGCGCTTTTATCGTCTTGCCGTCCACCTGGATGCTCCTGGTGGCGAACTCCACTCCTATCGTGCTCTTGCTTTCCAGATTAAACTCGTTCCGTGTGAAGCGCGACAGCAGGTTACTCTTCCCGACGCCCGAATCTCCGATGAGAACAACTGAGAGCGAAAGAAGACAAACAGACAGTCTGAGATCACAACATCAGGTTTCGGTTTGGGGTCAGTAATTTTATTTTTTAAAATAAATTAATAATTATATTTATCAGGGATGCATTAAATTGATCAGAAGTGACAGTAAAAACATTTATAATGTTACAAAAAGTTCTATTTCAAATAAATGCTGTTCTTCTGAGCTTTCTATTCATCAAAGAATCTTGAAAAATCAAATGCATCATGGTTTCCACAAAAATGCGAGGAAGCACAACTGTTTTCAACATTGATAATAATCAGAAATGTTTATAATTATTTCTGAAGGAATCACATAACACTGAAGACTGGAGTAATGATGCTGAAAATTCAGCTTTGAATCACAGGAATAAATTGCATTTTAACAGATATTCACATAGAAAACAGCTATTTAAATTTGTAATAATATTTCACTATTTCTACTGTATGTTTGATCAAATTAATGCAGCCTTGGTGAGCAGAAGAGACTTTGAAATGCAACAAAGTTGTTGCATGAAATTAGATTTGCACAGGAATTCATGCTGCTCATGTTTTGTGAACAAAATTCATTCAATGTTGTCAGTGGATATTTTAAGATAATTATAATACAATAAGAAAATAGACTGTAAATTGAAATAGTATTTCACAGTTTTACAGTTTTTACTGTATTTTTGATCAAATACGTGCAGCCTTGGTGAGCAGGAGAGAATTTTTGAACAGCAGCGCACATAAACATGCAAAAATGGCAAAATATGAAGCTAAAATAAGAAAGGAAAACAAGTAATCTCATTGTCATAATAAAAAAAAATGGAAAAAAGATAATCACAATGTTTATTTTTTTCACTGTAGCCTACAAAAACAAACCCCTTAAACAATGGGTGTTCACATTATTTTGTCCAAACCTTCTATATTAATATAAATAATGCAATATTTTTTAGTTTAATGACAGTAAGAAAATATTTGTAGTTAGTAAATTCTCACTTCAGTTATCACTAACGGGTGTAGCCAAAAGTTAATTTTGTGGCTTTCATTCTCTCTTCCTTGATTTTGAAGGCCCATTACTCAAGATTTGCTGGTCATAAAGCATCTGAGTTGTATGAGCTACTTGTAATGTCCATTTCACTTATATTATGGCCCAGACAGTCTAAACATCTCATATTGTATTTCACATAAAAAAGAAGGTCAGTAAACGACGACGCGGTTTTCATTCGCAGCTGAGCTGCACCTTTAAAGCTGTGAACGCGTTAGCATTGATTTCCGTCAGCTCAGGCTGACTGAGGAAGGCTGGCTGATATCCTCATGCCGTCTTACTAGGAAGTCAAGTCGAACTTTGATCCTCACAGTATGCTGATTTGGTGAAAATGAATGTAACAGATTTGCCGCGTCAGACTTTGATCAGATGACTGATACAATCAAAGTGACACCGGCGGTTACAATGTAACGAATCAGCTGGAGGACAGAACAGCAGCATGTGGCCTAATTATCATCATGCATAGCAATGTTTCTTCTTGTTTATGTGAACGTTACATTTGAATGTTCTCTCAACATTTAAAATCCATTTGTTATATTTAACGAACATTTTTTTCTGTTATATGACCGTTAGAGGAACATTCCATTCTATCATTTTGAAAACATTATAAGAATGTTACATTTGAGTGTTCATGCAACATTTAAAACCCCATTTTATTTACATTTACCATTCCATTCTATCATTTTGAAAATGTTATGAGAACGTTCTATTGTTAGTGAAAAACGTTAGTGAACATAGCTCTAAGAACGTAAAAATAACATCATAAGGACGTTCAGAGAACACTGTTCTTAGAACGTTTCCTCTCAACATTACGAGAACGTATATATCAAATATTACTCATCTCATAAGAACGTTCTTTAAACCTTATTCTAAGAATAGGTTGTCTCAACATCTAAATAACCTTTAAAAAACGTTAGTGAAAGTTGTGGGAACGTTCTCTGTTAGCTGGTTATATTCATCAGCCTCACTAGAAAGCATTAGATCGCAGTGGAAAACCAACCAGCGGCCGTTTTTGTCTTAAATCACTCCAAAACATGAACTCAGTATAGGGCTACACCTCATTTAAGGCTCGTTTGGCATATATTTAATGCATCCCATTATCTAGGCCCTGATATCCCGTGTGAAAGCATCCAGGCCATCGCAAACAGATGTTTTACTGATCGATGGTTGTGTATCGATGCCTCTGCGGGCGTTTCTATCTCAAAGCCTGTTATTTATGGCATGATTTCAGACGGGTGCCACAGCAAAAGACGTTTCCTGACACAGCAGGCTGTAAAATTGCTTGTCAGATCTATAGGTCAGGAACAATGGATGGATTATGAATGATTACTCCTCTGCTCTGTATGAGGGAATGCAGAATTTACCTTTGAACAAGAAATCGTATTCATCATCTCTGTTGGCCATTTTAGAGAAGCCCGCTCCGTCCCGCAGTCCGTCCAGAGGGAGGGAAATCAGATGAGGTTGTATTAATAACTCAACGTGAGAAGAAAAGAATCAAATGAATATTAAAGACACACAATGCGCCAGTGCCGCTGCTGCTGCTGTCACACCGCAGGAAGAGCGATCTGCTCGGTCTGCATTAGGGGAGGAGTCCCGCAGCTCAGAAGCGCCGCGGTCGCCAGGGGGCGCTGGAAACACCGCTGCCATATTACTGCAGCTCCGGTGTTGTGTTTACATTCTTTTCATCACAAGATATCGACTGTTTCTTCAACTACAGGCACTGGCATCTTGATTTTCATTCAAACCGACAGATGTAGTTTATGTAGTTTTAATTCTCACATCCCAGCGTGAAATATGTGTTCTAAGAAGTTTTGATATCGTTCCCATTATGTTATGAAAACATTGTTTTCTTAAAGTTCCAAACGTCTAGTTTTTGAATTTTTTTAAACCTTTTTTTTTCGTTTTATGAACATTAAGGGAACATTTCAGGTTATAATTCTGCTAACGTTAACGTTCTCTGAACGTTCTGAACAAAAAAAAACAGTAACCTTTAAAAAACATTAGACAAACATCCAACTAAAGTTTTTAAGAAATAACGCATTCCATGAACAGTATAAAAACTTATTTTGTGCTAACGTTTTGAGAATGTTATTAAAGAGCAGATAACTTTGAATGAACGTTCTATTAATGTTACTGGAAAAACGTTTGTTCATAAATTTGAGAGAACTTTGTCAGAACTGAGAGCATTCACCGTTAGCCAGGATGTTGTTGCCTTCACTGCTTATATTTGCTACTTGACGCTTAACTTAACTTAAATGAAGTGTGAATATCACAGTTCTGTTCAGTTTTTACACTGTTTACAAAAATGTTTAATTGTTTTTTACCAACAATGAAATTTTGTAATTGATATATATTTATTTATTTATTTTGAATTTATTTGATGTATTTATATTTTATTTCTTTTTATATTTTTATTTTTAATTCATTAATTTAAATACTTTTTTTGTTTATTTGGTATTTGATCATTTTTAATTTATATTTAATTAATTTCTTTTTTATAACTTATTTTTATTCAATTTCTTTTTATATTTTTATTTTTATTTATTTATATGTATTTATTTATATTTATATTATTCATTTGATATTTATTTTAAATTTATTTTTTAATTAATTTCTATTCTATTTCTTTTTATATTTATATTTTTAATTAATTATTTTTATTTGTTTGGTATTTAATTATTTATTTTTAATTATTTTTCTTTATAATTTTTTTATTTGATTTCTTTTTATATATTTTTTTTAAATTTTAAATTGTTTATTTTTTTATTTGTTTGGTATTTATTTAATTTATTTTTTATTTATTTATTTTTTATAATTTACTTTCAATTATTTTTATTCAATTTCTTTTTATATTTTTATTTTAGATGATTTATTAAAATGATTTATCTTTTATTTGTTTGGTATTTATTTTTAATTTAGTTATTTTTTATAATTTATTTTTAATTTCTATTAGATTTCTTTTTATATTTTTATTTTATTATTATATTTTTATATTATATTTTAATTATTTATTTAAATTATTTATTTGTTCATTTATTTTTTTTTTATTTTGTTTAATTTTTTATTGATTAGGTTTTTTTTTTTTGTTTTTTTTTTTGTGCATGCAACAGAAAGGTACTTTTGTCTATGGTCGTGAAACCCTCTTCGTCTCTGTTTAGCGCTGCTGTTTACCATATGAAGATTCTCCAAAGGGCTTCCTGGGAGAATCTATGGACTCACACGAGCGAACTAAAAGATAATGGGGAACATCAGGAAGCTCAGAGAGGAAGCCAAGCACTGGAGGAATCAGAGGCCTGGAGGAAATATGTGAACCGACCTTCAATGACCCCACTGTTTCCTGTACAGACAGGAAATGAGGTGTAACTGCTGAATAAGCTTCCCAGCAGTGTGAAGAGGACAAATATATCTATTATGGTTAGTGATTTTGGTCTTTAGAAATTTGGTATTCAACATTTTCCTAGAGCTTGAAAGCGGAAATGCATGATTTAATCCAAAGTAAAGTAGCAGAATTTTAACTGGAAATATTCATATTTTTAAACAGCTTAGCAAGACGCTTACATTTATGTGTTTGGCAGATGCTTTTATCCAAAGTGATGCACATGTACATTCCTGAAGAATCAAACTCATGGCTTTGTCGTTCCAAGCATCATGCATCATTTGAGCCACAGGAACTTGTTAAATATTAATTTAGCAACCATGGTGTATCTTAGCGGTCATCATCAGAATGTGCTGCTTTATTGTTTTGCTTTGTCCTTGATTTTAACATGTTTATTTCGGTCTTTATAAGAGAGCTGAGTGTGAAGACATCTGAGGTTTTGCAGAAGATTCTGGGATGGTTGTGAGAGGCTGTCGCCGAGGTGAGTGAGTCACATCACTTCCCATGGTAACATGCAAATCAAGGCTGGATTTAGATCCCGTCACATGACTCCATGCAAAACAACCACAAAAGAGTTTCTCTCCGTGCGAACAAAAGAAATAACTGAAATGTGTGCCTTTTACAAAAATCAAACTTGATTGTTTCTCCTTGACAGCAGCAATGAGATTTTTGACAGCACTTTTTGACCATATAAATATCAGCATCTGCACAAAATTGTGTATTTTTGCTCAGTTTGAGTGTCTAAATAAATCTGAGCAGTTTTTCCCTTCATACTATATGAGCCATAAATGCCTGATGGATCAAATATAATACAAAATAAAATCATATAAGCAAACTTTTTTAGAGTGAAATCTTCCTTTTAAAAAAATCTGACTATTATTTCATGTCTCGTGACAGACACTAGAGGGTGTAGTGTGCATGTCATGTGCTCAAGTGTGCTCGGAAAGTGTTGAAATGGCATGTTTTACACTTATGTGGCGTTTGCTTTTCTCTGGAACGTCACAATCATGACGATTTCTGAATGAGTTGTTTTTTGCTGTTTAGTTTGATTCGAATGGTCTGGATAGACGGCGGTGAAAGTCACATAAAATTCCTGTTTTCTGTCATTTGACCCCTGTAAATCCTGAAACCAAAGCTAATAAAAATGTTTTAAGGACTTTTTGTTAACGTACCATATATACCAGTATAAGCTGAACATTCACTTCAATGTATAAAATGACTGGATGCTTTCAACTGATTTCCTATTGAACTGTCAGCAACTAAACTGCAGTGCTCAAACTATATCAAATATAGTGAATGAAGTTAAAACTCATCATTATGCACAATGTTTCCATCTAACATGTATTTTGAGCTGCAGCTCGTCATATTAATGGAATGTTTCACTAGTTAGCAGTAAACCGGTTACCTCACCTCAATATGTTCATAGATGTTATCTTTGGAATGCAACTGATATTTTTTTGTAAAGATTTGTTTGTTTGTTTGTTTGTTTTTGTGGCTTATTTCAGTTGATGTCATAAAACTATCGAGTTAAGCCAGTACTAGTACTAGTAGAGTGTCGTGTAAACATGGCTGAAGATACGAAAAGCGGAGGAACAGACAAACCGATTCAATTGAGTGAGTCATTTACGCTGGAACCGATTCCAACTTCGATCTTTCAGTCCAAGCAATTCACTAGCAAAAACCAGATCAAATAAAAAAAAAAAAACATTCATTTTCGAATTTGATTTTAAAAAGCGCATGGGTGAAACTGTGCTTTTCATATCTCCGAATCAGTTAAACCTTTGCGTCGTAAAATGATTCACTGTTTCGAAGCACTGGAATTGGATCGTGTATCACGAATCATTTGATTCAGATCGGAACTTCACTTTTTTTTTTATTAAACAGGTTTTATTAAACAGTATAAACATAAAATCAGATCGGAACTTCGCGTAACGCGAATCATTTGATTCAAAGCGGGACTTCGGATCGCGAATCATGAATCATTTGATTTAGATCAGAACTTAGAAGTAGGCTTGTAAATCTTTTTATTCAGATCGGAACTTTGTGTATCGCGAATCATTTGATTCAGATCGGGACTTCTCGTATCACGAATCATTTAATTTAGATTGGAACTTCGCAAATCATTTGATTCAGATCAGGACTTCGGATCGCGAATTGTGAATCATTTGATTTAGAGCAGAACTTCGAAGTAGGCTCGTGAATCTTTTGATTCAGATCGGAACGTTGTGTATTGCGAATAATTTGATTCAGATCGGGACTTCACGTATCGTGAATTATTTGATTCAGATCGGAACTTCCCATATCGTGAAACATTTGATTTAGATCGGAACTTCGCGTATTGCGAATCATTTGATTCAGATTGGGATATTAATTATTATTTGAATTATTTGATTTGGATCAGAACTTAGAAGCTGGTTCACAAATCATTTGATTCAGATCAGGACTTCGGATCGCGAATTGTGAATCATTTGATTTAGATCAGAACTTCGAAGTAGGCTTGTGAATCTTTTGATTCAGATCGGAACTTCCCATATCATGAAACATTTGATTTAGATCGGGACTTCACGTATCGTGAATTATTTGATTCAGATCGGAACTTCGATATCGTGAAACATTTGATTTAGATCGGAACTTCGCGTATCGCGAATCATTTGATTCAGATTGGGATTATTAATTATTATTTGAATTATTTGATTTGGATCAGAACTTAGAAGCTGGTTCACAAATCATTTGATTCAGATCAGGACTTCGGATCGCGAATTGTGAATCATTTGATTTAGATCAGAACTTCGAAGTAGGCTTGTGAATCTTTTGATTCAGATCGGAACTTCCCATATCGTGAAACATTTGATTTAGATCGGAACTTCACGTATCGTGAATTATTTGATTCACATCGGGACTTAGGATTGTGAATCATAAATTATTTGATTTGAATCGGAACTTAGAAGTGGGTTCGTGTATCATTTGATTCAGATTGGGACTTCGTGTATCGCGAATCATTTGATTCAGATCAGGACTTCGAAGAAGGCTCGTGAATCTTTTGATTCAGATCGAAATGTTTGGAGCAGGTTCGCGCATCATTTCACCATCATTATGTCTTTGAATCTTCTCTAAACATTCAGAAATAAATAGTAACATTTGAAATAAACATAACTTTGAATGAACATTCTGTTAGCCTAATGTTTCTGAAAGAATGTTTCTTCATAACTTTGTGAAAACCTTTCCGGAACATTCTTATAGCATTTCCCTGTTACCTGGGAATATCATATGTCCAGACTACTTTAATATTAAGATTTGCTTCTAATTTCATTTTTTATGTAAGAAATTATGTCTTTATTAAGACATGTTTGATGGACATGATCCAGTTCCTAACAGAGATGCTCAGAGCAGATCTTAACTTTGTCAAAGGTAATGAATCCTGCGGCAATGTGAGTATGACATTACTCCAAATATACTTGAGGTAAGACGTTTCATATCCCTCGTGCATCAGCTTACATGAATCTGGAACATGAAGTGATTTTGACATCTTTTTTCGGTGTAAAATGGGGCAGAGCTGTCATTTTAATTACCCACATAATGGACTTATTAAGGGCTTGTATCAGATGTGCTGTTCTACCTGCTCTCAGAGATCCGTGTCTGTCGGCTGATTGTCAGGGGACTGACGTCCTCAGAGATGCTTTTCTGAAGCTGTGAGTGTCTGTTATCTGATGTTCTCTCATTCATTTGCACCTGCAGCTCCTGAGGGCTTTCTTCACTGCTCTGTGTCCAGTACAGCTGGTGAGGACACCTGAACAACAGACCATCAGCATGAGACCCATGAATACTGATGGATGTCAAGCAGTAACAGGAACATTTAGTGGTGCTATTACATACGCAAACTGTAGTTTAATCTTAAACCTGCCTGAAATTTTGTTTTATTTTATTTTAATTTTTTTTAAGAAATTTTATTTTAGATTTTTTTTTTATCAGTGAATTAATTTTTAATTTAAATGTAATGTTTGTATTTTCTAAATTAAAAAGATAACATTTACTACAATTTTATTTAACATTCAATTTCATTTAAAAATTGTATTTAATTTTAGTTTAAAAATAATATTAAAAAAGGATTTTTTCCCTTTACATTAGTGAAATTTAAAACCTAAACCTGAGGTGTTAGTTTTTGTGGCGATCGATTGATCGATTAATTTATTTATTTATGGAAATATAAAATTATGGAAAGGTGAACCAAGACAATGACAAAAGTGAAATTGAAAAAAATATATTCTTCATGTTACACTCCTCCACATACGGGATCAGAACTTGTGCAGTTTTTTAGATTATAAAAACGTTGTGGGAACATTGTTTTGCAGTGTTTCTAAAACATTAAAATGTCCAGTTTTCTTGTCATGATTAGAACGTTATTTAAAGGTTACAAAAGCGTTAACGTTATATAACCCAAATATAACATTATTTAAATGCTTATTTTAAATATTTTAAAAATGTTAAAATATCCAGTTTTCTTGTCATGATTAGAACATTATTGAAAGGTTACGAAAGCATTTTTACAACATTTTTCTAACTTTATTTTTTCACCCAAAATATAACATTATTTGAAAGCTTATTTTAAATATTTTTAAAACGTTTAAATGTCCAGTTTTCATGATTAGAATGTTATTTAAAGGTTACAAAACCATTTTTACAACATTTTTCTAACTTTATTTTCACCTAAAATGTAACATTATTTGAATGCTTATTTTAAAAATTTAAAAACATTAAAATATTCCGTTTTCTTGTAGTGATTCTAACGCTATTCGAAGATTACAAAAAGAAAAACATTTTTTAGAATGTTCAAGTACAAATAACATCATACGGACATTCTGATAACGCTGATCTCAGAATGTTTTCTCTCAACGTATATCAAATATTAATAAAATTGTGTGATTGTTCCGTAACTATTACTTTAAGAATCTTTTGCTCTAATAGTTCTAGAACTTTGTGAGAATTCCGTGTTAGCTGGGAAGAATTCTTTAAAATACATCAAAAATAGTGTGATACTCATAGAGTCTTGTTTCTTGGCAGATGTTTAAGAATGTTTAAGAATAGGTTTGCAGTGCAAGATATTTCAGTCCTTCCATACATGATCAGGGTGTTTGCTCGTATGTTGAGATGGGAAACATGAGTGTGAAAATGTTTTCCTGGTTCACACCACTGGGCTTTGGGTCTCACAGGCTTTGACCCAGATCACAGCAGGTCACAGACAAGGACTCTATGCAAAATACATGTCCTGAAATCAGGTTGAAAAGCTGAACAAGTCTGGGTGTTATTATTTTTTTAGGGTCATTGCATGTGCATTCATTCTGTATTGTGATGTTTATATTCTTCTTTCACAGTCCAGTGCACAGAATGAATAAACATACCATATATCTCTGTATTATATCCTGTTGCTTTTATCTGATAAGAGGGATTCCTCATGAAGTGAATCTGTGTGAATCACAGCCTAAATTTCACTGCAGCTCAGTTTTGGAGTTATGTAGTCAAAAGCTGAAGTGAAAGACAATCTGATGCAAAACCTTGTATATTCCAGCATAAGACAGGTCAGGTTTTGCTGCTGCTGCACGGTGTATTTTTGGTGATTCTGTTGGGAGAAAAGATGCAATAAAAATGACAGCTGACATACAGGCAGTGCCGTCCTCCAAACTCATGCAGAAATGCTCATATAAGCTTACTAGTTCAATTTAAACTGAAAATGCAATGAAATTCAATTATAGTATTATATCAGAATCAGAATTAGCTTTATTCGCCAGGTGTATGCAAGCACACAAGGAATTTGTTGTGGTTTTTTTAAGGTGCTCCTGGTACATACATGCATGTCTGACATAAGAACAGAAAAAAACATTTAAATAAAAACTAATAAATAATAATGTGTATTTAAATAAAAGCTTAAATAAATAATAATGTGTATGAATCTGGAACAGAAGATTTATGTACAGATTTGTGCATTATTTACTCTATATACGTTAATTACATAATATATTATAGTATTTTATATTCATGTCATTAAAAACATCTTGATCTAAAAGCTTCTAATCCAATGTTATATATATATATATATACATATTAAATAATATATATTAAACAATATATATGTTAAACTTTAAACTTAAATATTAAAAGCATTAAACTTGAAAAACTAAAATAACTAAAATTAAATCTGAAATAAAATATAATAAAAATATATAGACATGTTTTAAAATAAAAAAAAATAACAAATAAAATAAAACTTAACCTGTGACTAAAATAAAAATAAAAGCATACAAGCATATAAGAATACAATCTAATTCAAGACATTAAAGACTATTATTTATCTTATTATTATTATTATTATTATTATTATTATTATTCAGCTGCCTGGCAAGACAGCATTAAACTTGAAAAACGAAAGTAACTAAAATTAAATCTGAAATAAAATATAATAAAAATATATAGACATGTTTTAAAATAAAAAATAACTAATAAAATAAAACTTAACCTGTAACTAAAATAAAAATAAAAGCATAAAAGCATATAAGAATACGATTTAATTCAAGATATTAAAAACTATTATTTATTTTATTTTATTATATTATTATTTTTATTATTATTATTATTATTTTTTCAACTAGCTGGCAATTAAACTTGAAAAACTAAAATAACTCAAATTAAATCTGAAATAAAATATAATAGAAATATATAGTCATGTTTTAAAATAAAAAAACTAATAAACTAAACCTGTAGCTAAAAAAAAATGAAAGCATACAAAGATAAAAAATGCATTCAGTTACAGTATTATATATTCATTAAATAATATTTTATAGTATTTTTTTATTCATGTCATTAAAAACATCTTAATCTAAAAGCTTCTAATCTAATAAAGTTAACACTTTGAACACTTTGTGTTATTATTGTTAACTAAAAATCATTACTTGAAACAAAATTATATATATATAATTGTATATATATATATATATATTTATTTATTTATTTATTTCAGCTACCTGGCAAGACAGCATGCACTTGAAAAACTGAAATAACTAAAATTAAATCTGAAATAAAATATAATATATATATATATATATACATATTTTTTTTTTTATTTTTTTTTTTTTAAGGAATAAACTAAAACTAAACCTAGAACTAAAATAAAAAATGTAGTTTTACTTAACACATTTAGACTTACATTCTTTATTTTCTCACTTGAGGCCATCGTGATCATCAGATGGAGAGTATGAAGTCCTGAAAGTCATCTGCTGGGAAAATAAGCTAAAACAAGCATTTTGTGGGACATAATGTCATGAAAGAGGTGATTTAATGTGTGCTTTAATTTTCATTAATAATAACAGTCCCTGGCGTTGCACGTTTAAGTCATTTCTTAAGGTCATTAACATGTGCGGATCATTGCAGGCAGACACCCACTGAACATCATGTATTATTTATGCCTTCATTTCACTGTCCGTCTCATAATGGTGTTTAATTGAATAGAGTTTGACTGCTGAGACTGTGGCAAATATTGATACTGTGATAATGAGCTGCATTTATATTGTGCTGTCACAGCATATGTGTAATATAGAGGACGTGAGATATTGTTAAGAACACAAACTTATATTAAAACATTATTTTATCCATGCCAAATTGATAAAGTGAGATTCTTGCAATAGCAGTCCGTGTCAACTAAGGTTCATATAGTTGTTCTCTATGGTGACTGTGCAGTGATATTTAAGACTATAACTTTTTTTATGCCTTTAATTCAATGTGCTATTTGTCATTTTTAGCACAGATGTATTTAATTAGAGATTGTCTGTACTGTATTAATTTCATTTAGTGAAAGTCTCACAGCACTTTAGGTTGTGTCAAAGATGGAGTTATGAGTTCTGCTGTTGCTGACAGGATGTTCACAAACTCCTGCATCATCTCTGGAACATGTTGACCATGATTCCTCATTAGATGATCCCAGTCAGCATGTTTAGTGAGTGAGTGCGATAAAAATACCACACAGCTAATGCAGCTCCCTGCTTAACAGGGAACAGTCCAACAACTCTAGCTAACATGTTTTAAATGTTCTTAATGTTTATGGAACATTCTTAAAACTTTATTAATATTTGATAATGTTGAGAAAAACATTCTAAGAAACGTTTTTGTAGCCTTTAAATAACATTATAATTACGACTAGAAAACTGAACATAATGCTCTCAGAAAATGTAAAAAAAAATATTCACATAATGTTATATTTTGGGTAAAAATAGCATTAATGCAGTGTTTTAAGAAACGTTTTTGTACATAACAAAAAACTGGACATTTCTTTGAATATTAAAATAAAACATAATTATACACAGTATAAACACGTATATTAGGCAAACTCAAACTTTTATTTTGTATGCGATTAATTGCGATTAATCGTTTGACAGCCCTAAAATAAACATTAAAATAATAATTGGGTAAAAATAGCGTTAGTACAGTGTTTTAAGAAATTATCTTGTAGTCTTTAAATGACATTAGAATCATGATAAAAAAAACTTTTTTGCATTCTTCGAATATTAAATTAGGGCTGTCAAATGATTCATCGCGATTAATTGCATACAAAATAAAAGTCTGAGTTTACCTAATATATGTGTGTGCACTGTGTGTAATTATTATGTATATATAAAAGGGCCTACACACAAATTAATGTGTACTTGTAAATATTTCTTGAGTATATACATGAATGTGTTTGTGTTTATATATACATAATAATTATACACAGTATAAACAAGTATATTAGGCAAATTCAAACTTTTATTTTGTATGTGATTAATTGCGATTAATCGTTTGACAGCCCTAAAATAAACATTCAAATAATGTTATATTTTGGGTAAAAATAGTGTTAGTACTGTGTAAGAAATGTTTTGTCATCTTTAAATGAGATTAGAATCATGATAAAAAAAACCTGGACATTTTTACATTCTTCGAATATTAAATTAGGGCTGTCAAACGATTAATTGCGATTAATCGCATACAAAATAAAAGTTTGAGTTTACCAAATATATGTGTGTGTACTATGTGTAATTGTTACATATATATAAATACACACAAATTAATGGTATTAATGTTATAAATATAACTATATATTTAAGAGATGTGTGTATGTTATGTACAAAATATTATATATATATATATATATATATATATAAGATACATTATATAAAAATTATAATAAATACATATACTTGTAAATATTTCTTGAATATATACATGAATGTGTTTGTGTTTATCTATTCATAATAATTATACAGTATAAACACATAATAAAATAAAAATTCAAATAATGTTATATTTTGGGTAAAAATAGCGTTAGTATGGTGTTTTAAGAAATGTTTTGTAATCTTTAAATGAGATTGGAATCATGATAAAAAACTGGACATTTTTACATTCTTCGAATATTAAAATAGGGCTGTCAAACGATTAATTGCAATTAATCGCATACAAAATAAAAGAAATAAAAGAAACATAAAAACAGTGTGTACTGTGTGTAATTAATACGTATATATAAATACACACAAATTAATGTATATATTTAAGAGAAATATGTTATGTACAAAATATTTTTTATTTATATATAATCTAAATTATATAAAAATTATAATATACTTGTAAATATTTCTTGAGTATATACATGAATATGTTTGTATTTATGTATACATAATAATTATACACAGTATAAACATATATTAGGCAAACTCAAAACTTTTATTTTGGAAAATAAAAATTCAAATAATGTTATATTTTGGGTGAAAATAAAGAATGTTTTAAATAACGTATTAGGAACCTTTAAATAGCATTCCAATCATAAGTAGAAACATTTTTCTTGGGCATTTTTTTGGATATTTTAACATTCATAGAATATTAAAAGCTGCCGAAACGTCTTTCTGAAAACTTTTACTGGACAAAAATGCCATAAAACAGTTTAGAAAGTTGTGAGTTGTGAAAATTGTGTGATCTGGGAGCTTTATAAAGTGAATGCCAAAGACTGTACCACAGCTAACAAAAATGTGTTTCAAAAAAACGTTGTGAAAACGTTACTTCTAAATGTTTTTTAAACGTTCAAAACGTCCAGTTTAATGTTTAAGAACATTTCTTCTTGGTTATGTGAATGTTAGAGGAACATTCCATTCTATGATCTTGAAAACATGAGAATGTTACATTTAATTTTTTTTATATTTCAAGAATGTTGGTCATGTGAACATTGTATCATTTTAAAAATGTCATTATAAAACGGATAGTTCCGGTGCTTAATTCCGATTGGTTGAGCCGCATTCTAAGCTGTTTACTTCTGTGCAACCACAGCTGTTTCTGAGGAACTACATTGTTAGGTGGAAGAATACTGTTTTTATTTATATCATTACAATTTATTTGCTCTGTTTTATTTTGTGAAACCTTACTACGTACATGGAATTACCATTTTATAAAAACAATAAGCCCTGTGAAGCCATGATTTACAGTGAATTTATATAAGTTCTTGGGGCTTATTGCTTTATGAGTGCATTGTATTGTTATTACTGAATAACGTTATTGAACGTAGTTCTGAAGAAGTCCAGGGGCCATACGAGCGAGGCTTCCAGTTAATTAGCCATTATAGGGAAGTAACGAGAAGAATAACAACGTACAGTAAACAGTGTGTTCATGATTAAGATAATACATTGAAATGAACATAGTAAGGCACACCAATTTGCAATATCAAGCAGAAAAACAAGCTGTTGTACAGCTAAAAATAGGACGCAGATGAGGCTGGAAGCCACACCCATAAAACTGACAATAAGGTGAATAAGTATTAAGGGTCCATTAAAATTATCTTAATGATTTGTCCAAAATTTACATAAGTTATGGGAGCGTTTTCTGTTAGCTGGGACTGTCTATTCCTCACATCTTCGTTTTCCTTCTTGTTAAATTCAGTATGACGTCTAACCTGATTAAGGTGTAGCAAAGCAGAGATTTTTGCCGTTAGATTTGATTAGTTGTAAGGGCAGACGGGACTCGGGTCAGCTGTATCTCAGAGCCCTGGGTGTTTCACTCTGAGCTAAAAATACTTTATGACAGCAGATCCTTTGTGTTTTCCATATGACCGCAGCACATTCACAGCACTGCTCCCAGAGGAAACACACACAATACCTGAATTATTGCTCAGGAATCAAATCAGACAGGCGGAGATTATCATGAGTGCGAACACCTTACTGTACTACTTACTGTGTTATAGTAATTTATAGATTTTAGATTATAGTTTGTTTACAATCTAATGCAAAAGATTGTTTATATATAATTAAATAATTTCAATACTGGGCTATGGCTATGTTACTGAACATGATTTGTGACCCTGGACCACAAAACCAGTCTTAAGTAGCACGGGTATATTTGTTGCAAAAGCCAAAAATACATTGCATTGGGTCAAAATTATTGATTTTTTATGCCAAAAATAATTAGGATATTAAGTAAAGATCATGCTCCATAAAGATATTTTGTAAATTTCCTATCGTAGATATATCAAAACTTATTTTTTGATAGTAATATGCATTGCAGAGAACTTCATTTGGACAACTTTAAAGGTAATTTTCTCAATATTTTGATTTTTTTGCACCCTCAGATTCCAGATTTTCATAGTTGTATCTCAGCCAAATATTGTCCTATCCTAACAATTTATATTATTTAAATTTATTAATATTTATTTAAATATTATTTATTGTATAACTCTCAATTTCAAAACTTGACCCTTATGCTTGGTTTTGTGCTCCAGGGTCACATATATTTATTTTACAAAATGCTTCTGGAGACCCTTAATGCATGAAATCTATATTCCTGCCTATATACAGCCCATTTTTTGTATTTTGTCTCATTTTCCAGTAGAAAATATCTAAACATCTTTAAAACAAGACTGACGTTTTTAGACAATATGATATAAGACAATATAGTAAAGAGCGGGGTAAGTTGTCACACGTTTTATGCATACAGTTAACCAAAATAAGAGCTAGATATTTTGTATGATGCAATTTCCATTTTGAAATATTAGCTTTATTTGCTTGTATAGCAAATATAAAATTTAATAACATTTAAAAACAGATATTTACAGATACAGGCAATGTTATTGATTAAGTAAAGATCATGCTCCATGAAGGTATTATGTAAATTTCCTGCTGTAAATACATCAAAACTTATTTTTTGATAGTAATATGCATTGCAAAGAACTTCATTTGGACAACCTTTAAGGTGATTTTCTCAATATTTAGATTTTTGTGCACCCTCGGATTCCAGATTTTCATAGTTGTATCTCAGCCAAATATTGTCCTATCCTGGAAAGCTTATTTATTGTATAAATATTATTGTATTGTATAACTCTCAGTTTCAAAAACTTGACCCTTATGCTTGGTTTTGTGGTCCAGAGTCACATATATTTATTTTACAAAATCCTTCTGGAGAACCTCACTGCATGAAATCTATATTCCTGCCTACATACAGCCTATTTATTTATTTATTTATTTATTTATTTGTAATTTGTCTCATTTTACAGTAAAAAATATTTAAATATCTTTGACATGTTTTGACATTTGACATGTTTTCAGACAATATGTTATCTGACAGTATAGTAAAGACTGGGGCAAGTTGTCACATTTTATGTGTGTATTTTTATGCATACCATTATTTACAATTAGCCAAAAATAAGAGTTACATATTTTGTAATACACATTTTTCATTTTAAATAATAGTTTTACTTGGTTTTATGACAAATCTAAAAATGTAATAACATTTTAAAAACAGATATTTACATATACAGGCTATGTTATTAAAAAAAGATTTCTGACCCTACCACAAAACCACTATTAATTAGCACGGGTATATTTCTTGCAAAAGCCAAAAATACATTGTATTGGGTCAATTTTTATATGCCAAAAATCATTACAATATTAAGTAAAGATCATGCTCCATGAAGATATTTTGTAAATTTCCTACCGTAGACATATCAAAACTTATTTTTGATAGTAATATCCTTTTTTTTTATTTATTTTTTTTTTTTGTACCCTCAAGTTCCAGATTTTCAAAAAGTTGTACCTCCACCAGATATTGTCCTAAAACAATATACATCAATGAAAAGCTTGTTTATTCAGTTTTCAGATGATGTATAAATCTCTCTTTTTTTTTCCCTGGGAAACGACAGTGTAGATGTTCAGAAGGTTTCAGTACGTGTCTTTACAGAAGTTTGTTTTTAAACATTAACACAACCTTGGAAATATTCTCCACTCGACTCGAGTAGAAGTGTGACAACTAGCCCCTGTTACATGCATGCGTGTTTGCCGGCGCGCTCAATCAGCCAATCGCAGGCGAGCGCGTGAGGGATGATAGTGAGCTCGCGCGGGAGAGCTGCCACTGCCAGACCAGCACACGCTTCAGACCGTCAACATGGGTATGTTATGTTTTCATTTTTAAAACTTAGCTTTTAATTACATTTCAAAGCTTTCAATAGTTTAAAATATCATTAAAACGGTTCGCGTAATTTGTCTGTCATTATATAAGGAATATTATAGTCTACATTTACATAGTAAACTCAATTTCAGTGTAAACAGAAATACTTGATAACACTTGTTGACGCCTATATACAATGCATTGTAAAGATATCGTAGATATCGTCAGCTTACATAAACAACACTTTATCAGGTCCAAAATTCTTCATATTGTATTTCACTACCTCTCTAAGGATGTGTAATGAATGTTACTAATAAACTTGAAAGTCGACAACAGTATAATAAGTAGGCATTTTATAGTGACTGTAGTGACTGTAAATCCGTTGTTTGCTCTGTTTATTGTGTTTATTGTTGACTTGCGTCGTATATTTGTATCTAGAGGTGCTCCAGTCAAGTACATAGACTGCAAACAATGATTTATCTATAGTTTGTGAGTGGATCGATTTGCTCTGCTATTGATCTGTCTGTTTCTGTACAATCGGGATTTCCTTCTACAACTATAACAACCTACATATTTTTATTTATTTATTTTTTTTTTCATGATGATAAGATAAAAGTATTTTGTAGAGGGAAAATGATCAAAATTTCATATATAATATATACTGGAATCAGTAAGACGTGTAATGTTTTTTAAAGAAGTCTCTTATGCTCATCAAGGCTGCATTTATTTGATAGAAAAAAAAACAGTAATATTGCAAAATGTTATTACAATATAAAATAATGGTTTTTATTATATTATACTTTAAAATATAATTTATTCCTGTGATGCAAAGCTAAATTTTAATCAGCTGTTACTCCAGTCTTAAGTATCACATGATCCTTCAGAAATCATTCTAATATACTGATTTATTATCAATGTTGAAAACAGTTGTGCTGCTTAATTTTTTATTTTTTATTTTTTGGAAACTGTGATTCTTTTTCCCGGATTCTTTGATCAATAAAAGGTTAAAAAATTGAAATCTTTTCTAACAGTATACTGTACACTACTGTACAAAAGTTTGGGGTCAGTAAATTTTTATTTAGTCTTTTTTTATTTTTTATTTTACTTTTTGAAAGAAATTAATCGAGAATTATTAGAAAAGATTTATATTTTGAATAAATGCTGTTCTTTTTAACTTGTTATTCATCAAGAAATCCTAAAAAAAGAATCACAGCATCCAAAAAAAAAAAATTGGCAGCTCAGCTGTTTCCAACATTGATAATTCTAATAATAAATCAACATATTAGAAAGATTTCTAAAGGATCATGTGACACTTAAGACTGGAGTAACAGCTGATTAAACAGCTGATTAAAATTCATTAAAATATATATATATATAACCTTTTCAACAACATCCTCTTGATGTTGTTAGTTCTTGATGAACATTCTAAGAAATGTTTAAATAAGGTTCTATAATTACAACAAGAAAACTGAACATAGCATTATCAGAAAATTAAAAATAACTGTTCAAATAATGTTACATTTTGGGTAAAAATACCATTAATCCAGTGTTGTAAGGCACGTTTTTGCAACCTGTAAATAACATTAGAATCATTTTCAAAATTAAAAATTCAAATAATGGTATTTAAAATAATAATTTGGGGTGAAAATAAGTTAGTAGAACATATTAACATTTAGAAACCTTTAAATAACATTCTAATCTTGAGAAGAAAATTGGAAAAATGGTTTTAACATTCTTAGGATATTAAAAGATGACAAAATATATATATATATATAATGTTTTTATTGTGTTTTATTGTGTTAGTTAGCTGTATTTTTATAGTTATTTTTACTTAATAAAAAATAACCCAACTGCAGTTTGATTAAGATTAATTGGAATACACAATAAAAAAACATTATTTTTGAAAATTGTTACAAATCTGTTTCTGCAAATGAACTCTTCGTATCTATCTAATCTATCTATCTATCTATCTATCTATCTATATATATTACCTTAAGGAGCCATTTCTCCCTTAATAACCTTAAGAATTACTTAATTTAATATAGCAAGGTTGATTCAGTCACTGTTTTTTGGTCTGGTTTAATGTCCTTATTTAGTATCATGTTATATATCAACCTCAATTTATTAATGTTCCTCTATTGAGGCTGTTTGATAACCAATGCAGAGTTTAGTCTATCTGACCTCTTCTTTCCTAAATTTGTATATATAGCTGCCCATTGACCCGCCCTTAACCCTTTAGTTATTATTAACTCTGCTGTCTTTGGGACAGGAATCATCTGTCAGCCCTCATATCCCGTCCTAATAAAGTCAAATGGAGTCAGAGCCTATATTAACTGCTGATGAACGTGGAGCGAAACGCTGGGAAACCATCCCATCAAAGTGCTGACCTGTCGACCAGGCCTTTAAAATAAAGTTTAACTAGAACGGTTCACTGCTATACAGCCTGTGCGTTTTAATATTCCTGACGGATCTGCTCTTCTCATGCCGTGCTGAAGAGGTGACCTGATTTATTTCTCTTTTATGTGCCCGTTATTGATCCACAATGTTTTGAGATCCTGATCGACCCAGATTTACGTCTTTCTCTTTATTCACAGAGCGGCTTTTCCTGTCACGTTACGGCTGGAAATAGCAGCTTTTCTCTGTCCGAGCTTTCAGCAATTATCTCGGACACCTGAATATGAAGCTGCGTGTGCAATTAGCCTCAGAAGAGCGTGTCACAGCAGGTTTTCCGTTCATATAAACAGCAGTGCAAGGTCTGTCTGAGCTCATTGAAGATGTGGATGGGACTGGATGTAGTTTGCAGATTGTTGCCGCTGAGATTTGAGCTTCGGCCGTTCTGTGCATGGAGATCCTGTTGCATCGCTCTGATTTCTCATCGCATCTACTTGTGAGGTAAAGTAACTGGTGATGACACCTGGTCGAGTTATTCTAGAGGAAATGTTATTGCTTTTTCAATGCAATGAGACTTCTGATTTGTTTTATTTAAGTATTAACTTTGTGTTAGATTTTTCTCCTGAAAAGAGAAATAAAAATGATAGTTGATAGTTGCAATAGAGTAATAGTATAGTGCTTAGATCATTGAATGAGAAATGTTTGGGTTCATACTGAGATATGAGACTTTTGATTGCATATAATATACACCATTATAGTTTTTATCTATGTATTTTTATATTTTCTGTTTTCATTTTAATTTTAAATAAAGTTTATTATATACACTGTAATATTTTGTATTTTAATATAATATTTTTACATTATTTTTATAACATTTCCACCCCAAAATATTCCCTACTGGAATGTACAAAATATTTTTTAAATTAAATTAAATATCTAATCTAACCTATATCGAGCTAAAAGAAGTCCAAAAGTGAATCTCACAAAACCTGTCAAGATATATAATATCTATTATTTTATTTTATTTTTAATTACATTTATTTAATAATTATTCAATACATTTAATAAAAATATGTTATTTATTATTTTATATTTTAATATAATATTTTCACAGTATTTTCATTTTCATTATTTTAGTAATTTGCTTAATTGTGACTACTGAAAAAAGGGTTCAATGTCTTTGTGCAATAATTGTGTTTTTTGATATTTAATAATTTTCTTAATAATTTTTTGTCATTTTTATTATTATTTGTTAAAAATGTCTATATAGTTTTTTATTAACTTTTCTTTCAGTTTTAGTTATTTTAGTATATCAAGTTAAACAAAATATTGTCTTGGCAATTAGCTAAAATAAAATGTTTAATGTTTTTCAGTTAAATTTTATTTTATTTTAAATGGTGCATTTTTTTTTAATGATTTCAAAATTAATTTATTATTTCAGTTATTTTAGTACATGAATTTTTTAGTACACCAGGTTAAACTAAAAGAAATAATTTATTTTTATTTTTATTTTATTTCAGTTAAATTTTAAGTAATGAACATTTTTTTAAGTTGAATTATGAATTCGTATATACATCAAGTTAAACTAAATTCAATTAGAAAAGTTGCTTTTGCTACTAGCTGAAATAAAATAAGTTTAAGGTTTGTAATGATATTTTTTATGGTTTTAGTGTCAGTTTTATGGTTTTAGTATCAATTAAATATAATAACTGTGAGGTTAAAGCAGAAGGTGTCTGCTTGTTTTCTTAAAAAAAAAAAAAAGAAAAAACACTGCCTTCTCTATTCTTTTTGTATTCCATTTATTTGTTTTCTTTTTCTTTATTATATTTAACAAAAAGCAAAAAAGGCCTCTAACACTAGCTTGCTCTGTTCTTTCTATTCTATCTGTTTTCTTTTTATTTGTTATATAATTAACAAAAAATTGCTCTTTTGTTGATTTTGATTGCTTCCATTGTCCTCATTTATAAGTCGCTTTGGATAAAAGCATCTGCTAAACGACTTAATGTAAATGTAAATGTAATGTAAATGTCTCAGTTTGTTCTTCATTTAATCTCATTGTCATGCAGGAGAAACAGTTGAGATTTTTCTCACGTGATTTTCATCCTATGGGATTCTCTCGTCCTCAGAAACCGGACTTGTTTCATCTTTGAACTGAGAAGATGAGTGAAAGCCCTCTGATGGAGTATGAGCTGCAGACTCTGGCTCCCATCACGGGCCCCGGGGCCACGGCGGGGCTCCTGCTGGGTCCGGACACAGAGCAGATCACGGCGCTTTGTTTCGTGGGACTCCTGCTGCTGTTTTTAGTGTTCCTGCTGGTGCGATGTTTCCGGATTCTTCTGGACCCCTACAGCAGCATGCCGTCCTCATCGTGGTCTGATCATAAAGACGGGCTGGAGAGGGGACAGTTCGATTACGCACTCGTCTAGCTAAACATTTACAAAACCACCTGTCTGATTGAGAGCTGAAAGAAGTACAACAATCTCACTAAACCTGTCTAGAACATATTTAACATATTTAACTCCAAATTAAAAAAGTTTTTTGATTTTTAAAATGATTTTATTATAATAATAAAATATTATATTATATCATATATTATTATTAGTGCTGTCAAATGATTAATCACAATTAGTCGCATCCAAAATAAAAAAAATTGTTTACATTATATATGTGTGTGTACTGTGTATATTTATTATGTATATATAAATACACACACATACAGTATATATTTTGAAAATTTATATTATATGTAAACATATATTTAATATGTAAACACAACATATTTTTCTTAAATTTATACATGCATGTGTATGTATTTTTATATACACAATATACACAGTACACACATATATTATGTTAACAAAAACTTTTATTTTGGATGTGATTAATTTTGATTAATCTTTTTACAGCACTAATTATTATATATATATATATATATATATATATATATATATATATAATTTAGCATTTTAATATAATATTTTTCATTATTTTCATAACATTTCCACCCCAAAATAATCACTACTGGAATGTGCAAAATAATATTTTAATTAAATTAAATATTTAATCTAATCTATATCAAGTTAAAAGAAGTTCAACAGTGACTCCCGCAAAACCTGTTGAGATATATAATATCTATTATTTTATTTTATTTAATATTTAATTAAATTTATTTAAGAAATATGAAATAAATTTAATACAATTTTTTTTTTCAGTATTTTCATACAATTTCTGCCCCAAAATGTTTATTACTGGAATGCACAAAATAATGTTTTAATTAAACAGTTAAATATCTATGTGACACTTATGACCTAATGTATGCAGAAAAGATTTATTTTAGTAATTTGCTTAATTTTGCTTAATGGACTACTGAAAGTAGGGTTCAATGTCTTCTTTGCCAATATGCATTTTTTTTTTTTTCAGTTTTAGTTGTTTTAGTACATCAAGTAAAACCAAATGTTGTCTTGGCAACTAACTTAAAATAAGTTTAATGTTTTTTTTTTATGTAATATATATATATAATATATATAATATATATATATATTTTTTTTTTTTCAGTTTAATTTTATTTTATTTAAATAATGACAATTTTATAATGGTTTTAAAATACATATATAATATATATTATTATATTAATATTATATCTACTATTATATCTATTATTTTATTTCATATGTAATTATGTTTATTTAAGAAATATTAAATACATTTAATAAAAAATATTTCATTTATTATCTTTTATTTTAATGTAATATTTTTTCAATTTTTTTTCATAACATTTTTGCCCCAAAATGTTCATTACTGGAATGTACAAAATAATGTTTTAATTAAATTATTATATATATCTGACAGTTATGACCTAATATATGCAAAAAAAAAAAAAAAGTATTTTAGTACTTTTCTTAATTTTGCTTAATGGACTACTGAAAATAGGGTTCACTGTCTTTTTTGCAAATATGCTTTTTTTTTGTTTGTTTGTTTGTTTTTGGGATGAAAATATGACCTAGACTTCTTGTTGAGATTTAACGACAAAACTACCGGTACTAATGCACTATTGCTGAGATTTTAGTTTATAAACACGGTTTGCTTGGTTATTTCAGTTCAAGCTGCAATAGTTTGGTGCCTGTATTACAGTGTAAATTTCTACTTCAGTCAATTATGTGAATCATGCATCTGTATTAATTTCTCACAGAAAAGTTTACTATTTTATTTAGTGTTGTGACAGACTTTTACAAACTTTTTTATTTTTATTGTGATTGCATTTCTAATTATCTTTACTGTGCATGCGAACTGGTACGACGGTATTTAATAATATTCCTATGAAATGTTTTGCATTATTTTGTGTTATTGCAGGTTTTGTCAGTGATAACTGGAGCAAATGTGCCTTGATTTATTTTTGTATCAGAAACTCTATAGTCTGTATTGATTTTGTGGTGTTGACGGTCGGGTTGGGATTAGCAGCTGCGTTTTTTCATCTTGAAAGGGCAAAACTGTGTCCAAAAAGGGATTCCTCTGGAAATGTTTCTTACTCTGAATTGGTTTTTAGCAACAAGATATTTGCTCAATAAATTACATTTTCTCTCAGCTGTATTATATGTTGTCTGGTTTTCTCTTTCACGATTAATCAGGCACATCTCCGGACAACCCACATGCAGCACAGAGTCACTCAACATCACCAGTCTATTAATCTTTGATTTTTAATTTGTTAAAAAAAAAACAACAACAACAGCCTGCATATCTAATGCTGATATTTTAGAGTAACACTGTAACAGGTAAAAAGGAACGTTCTCTCCACATTATGAACAAACATTCTTCCATTAACGTTACTATTGTATTTTTATAGGTCTTTCCGGTCTCATTTGCGTCTATATTACAAATCTACAAAACAGCTTGTTTTGATGCTTGATGTCGCAAATTGGTGTCTTACCATATTATTTTAATGTAATATCTTAATTATGAACACAGTGGTTTATAGTGCAAACAGTTTTACCGTTACTGCGTGTTTTTCTTCTCGCTATTTCCCTGCAGCGGCTAATGAACCGGAAGTCTCGCCCATCCACGTTGAAGAATAAGCTTAATAAGAGCGTTCCAAAAAACAGAACTGTTAGCTATGTAGCAACTATATTCTTGTAGTGCATCATGTAGTAATCAATACAAATTCAGACTGATTTTTATGCTCTTCAGAAAGGGTGAAAGGTCACTCTCGGTTTATTTTCCTCTTGTGCGGCAGTAAATGCGCCGCTGTGCTTTATGTTCGGCCTCTGATTAAGAGACATCATGTATTGATTGTTTAATTGATTATGTTGTGGTGTAAATCCTACAGGTATCGACAGCAGCTCTGGACTGGACGACGTGCAGCAACTGTAGAGGCAGGTCAGTTTCAGAAACCTCTTTAAATGCTTATTATGGAATGTTAAAATATGAAATATTTGATTCATTTATATTTTATCAGTCGTGCAAAGAAACTAAAGCCGCAGATAGTGTTGAACAAGGACATTTTCTAGGGTATATGCATTGTATTTCTACATGTTCTGTATTTAATATTAGTGTCACGTAGCCAGTTTTATTATCAGCATCACGTTAAGTGCATTGCAACTTTAGCTAAGAAACGCCCACTTACACAGAAAGA
Source organism: Cirrhinus mrigala (assembly GCA_036247105.1). Lineage (NCBI taxonomy): Eukaryota > Metazoa > Chordata > Actinopteri > Cypriniformes > Cyprinidae > Cirrhinus > Cirrhinus mrigala. Next base: position 38,965,046 of record CM070008.1, on the reverse strand, counting down.
GACCTTGTGCTTGACAGTGGAAAGCAACAACCATAGTTTGTTCTTACTTGACATTTAACATTCCCAGAAATTGCATGCCCGTTAGATAACGAAAATACAACTTGTAGTTTTTTATCTATAGCTTGCAAAATTTTGTGCACAACTTTCATCAGTAGATGTTAGATCCATCAAAATATGAATACACAGAGAATACTGAATGATGCAAGTATTGCTAACAATTCTGTACCAATTCATTGCTTTCAAGCGCCATCTACTGGTGAAAATGATTATGACAGCTGAATAAATGTGCAATGCAAAAATATACGTGCAGTGCAAAAGATGCATTGACTAAATGTAAGCAATATATTTGTTCTTACTACAATATGACATTGTTTGTATCACATTGTTGAAAATACTATAGAAATTATGTTCTTGGACTAAAACGTTTGGGACAAATCATACAAACATCATTTGGTGATACTATAAGGAATGTGTAACTTTTACTATGTTAATTATTTAAGAAACATTTCTTACAAAAACATATTTATTATATATCATATAGAAAATATTAAATATAACATTTTATTTTTTTATTTACATTTTATTTTTTTTAATATTAGTATTAATAGTATAAGTAAAAATTAATCATTATAATCTTCCATCCAGCTAAAATTCATTAGATCTAACAATAACAATAATGATCTCTTCATGTCCTGACATATTATTATAAGCTTTAATGTATAAGCTTCATATTCTGACAGCTGCTGTTAACAACAAAGATAAGAATCATCATAATCGAATAATATTAATTAAATTTTAAGGTTGTAAGGAAAAAGTATGTGTATAAAAGCTCTCCTAAAGAAACCGGGTGTGAGACAGGATTTAAAGTGGATTTTCAGAGAGATCCAGTAAACATCATGTTCCAGTTTAGCCTCTGTCTCATTAGCAAAGACTGCAGACACACAAAAGAGTTCAGCTTCACTTCACCAGAATAAAACACAGGAATCTGACAGGAGAGCAGCGACACAAGTTCATCCTGCAGTTACATGAAGCGTCATTTTAGAATATTTTATAGGTGATGTACAGACGTTTATATTGTAACACAATCACAATTAAATGAAAACATATTATTGATTAAATCCATATTGAACACAATTAGTTACATATAAAATATTGACCCACTTAATATGTAATTTCATAATTGTTTATATGCAATTTTATCCTTTTTTTAAATAAATTGTACTGTCGAATGTACTGACAGGCATATGTTACATGGTAAGCTAAAATATATTTTAAATATAAATATATTTAAATATATTTAAAATGTATTTTCTATTGAAATTTATATCTCTTATTTAATTGCACTTTTGTAGTAATCAATTTGCAGTACTTTTAAGGGCTTTTTAAGTGCATTTTTTTTTTTAAAGTTATTAATCTTAAAATAAACATGTATTACCTGCTTGAATTTTGTGGGTATTGTCTTAAATCATGACTTTAAGTTGTACAGTGTATTTACTTTTATTCATATGACAGATGTTTGAAAATTAAAGATGGAGAAGAAACATTTGGAGCATTTTTTAATTTAATAAGCTGTAATATTTCATTGTAGATGTTCCTATGTAACAAATTTAGGTTATAAAATCGTTACTGTGAAATCTTTCAATAACATTGAAATATCCAATTTTCTTGTTGTAATTATTATTTTATTTAAAGTTTACAAAAACGTTTTTTACAGCACTCAGCTAACTTTATTTACACCCAAAATATAAGGTTATTTAAGCATTTTTTGTTGTGATTAGAACTTTATTTAAAGATTGCTAAAAATGTTTTTTGCAACATTTTGCTAACTTTATTTCCACCCAGAATATAACATTATTTCAACACTTTCTAAGAATGTTAAAATGTCCAGTTTTCTTGACGTAATTAGAACATTATTTAAAGGTTGCAAAATCATTCTTAGAGCGTTCATCAAGTACAAATAATTTAAGGAAGTTTTGAAAATGTTGTTTTAAAACGTTTTTTCAAGATTACGAAGATTAAAATATTAAAGTTATAAGAACGTTCCATAAACATTACTTTAAGAAACCTTTTATGACTTAAAAAAAAAGTCAAAGTTGTGAGAACGTTTCCTGCTGGGTTAGCGCAGTACTGAGGAAAATGACAAAATTACCATTCATTTAAACTAAGCAAGTGAAATGATTTAAAATTCACCCCTATATTGTGCACTTCCTGTTTGTTAATGTTCATTGCACGTGTCACGGATGGAATGCTCCAGGAAAACAACACCCCGCATCTCTGAGCCATGTCAACAAAACTAACCCTGACACTTGCCCTGCGTTAAATGAGTGTCATCCGCAATGCGAAACATGTGGGGCATGTGATCAGAGGTGAAAGTATGATTGCATCGATAGACTGTCTGCGTCTTATCACACTCGCATCATGAGAACCTCCTGTTTTATCTGATACTGTAATACTTTCAATGACATGTTTCACATTCAACAATGCGAACATACAGTATGAACTTACAGTACACAACAGAGGGAGAACATGTAAAGGAATGAAATTTAACCCCACACATTGATGCAATAATTTATTAGGGGTGAATTTACCCAGAGGGGACATCTGTTGGAGAAAAACTAGGGCATGGGATCTGGATAAGAGACAGACCCTTACAAAAGACTCCTAGAATTGTCCCTTTCCTTTTTTCTCCACTATTGGGCCCTGTATACCATGGCACTATGTAGTTACCATAATTATACCATTTTTACAAGCTATTTCAAAGTAGGCTAAGATGTTGCTACTGTATATTGTCCAAAAACATGCAAATATCAGTTTTGTTATGGTCGTCTTTATGCTGTTTACTGCTCTACTCAAATCTGAAAACATGCTAATATCACAGTTTCTGTTATAACCTGTCTATATAATGTCCAAAACATGTTAATAACATAGTGTTTTGTTATATTTGTTAGATTTGTCTTGTTTATGCTAATATATCATGCCCAAAAACATGCTAATGTCAGTTTTTTTATGTTTGTTATTGACTTCTTTATGCTGTTCACTGCTCTATTCAAACCTGAAAACATGCTAATATCACAGGTTTTGTTATAGCCTATTTGTCGTTTATATTTATATCATGTCCAAAACATGCTAATAACGCAGTGTTTAGTTAGATTTGTCTTGTTTATGCTAATATATCATGCCCAAAAGCATGCTAATATCACAGTTTTTGATTGTTATATTTGTCTTGTTAATGCTGTCTATTTCAATAATCATATGCAAAAAAGCATGCTAATACCACAGTTTTTGATTATGTTTGTTATCGTTTCTATGTCCAAAACATGCTAATACCATAGTTTTTTGGTTATTTGTCTTGTTTATATGCTGTCTGTTTCAACATATCATACGCAAAAAACATGCTAATACCACTTTCTGATTATGTTCGTTAAATTTGTCTCGTTTGCTATCATGTATTTTCAAAACATGCTAATGCCACACTTTTTGATTATTTGTCTTGTTTATATGCTGTCTGTTCTAATATATAATGTCCAAAAACATGCTAATCCCACAGTTTTTAATTATTTGATGAAATATTTGTTGTGTTTATGCTGACTGTTATTAAATCTCGTCTTTTCTTGACTGCAGAGCTGTACTTTAATGGTAAACTCATCAAAGCGATTTATATGTGAGCGGAAATAGAACATTTACAGGTAAGTTTGCTCCTTTTATTATAGAAATAATGAGAATTATGTATTTTTGTACTGTTTTTGATAGAGTTAATGAAAAGCTTTGTCAGATTTGCAAACGAACCGGTTCGGTTAAATGAATCGGTTGAAGTGAATCAAAAACTGCGCACCTCAGAAACGAACTCGTTAGTATTAGATCTTATTCAGATTATGAATTTATACAGTGCGTTTATTATTAATTAGTTTAATTATTGTTGCTTGATAACAATATAAACAAGCTGTATGACACAAAAAAAACATATTTAGTTGATTTGAATCCCGTTTCCTCTTGTATGAAAACAATACGTGGTCACATCAACCACAATGAGATTGAAAAACAATGCTTTTGTGACGTAGCCACAAATTTATAATTACATTCAGACACTAAACAAACACCATTTCTGTGTAAGATGAAACGAATAACTGGATCAGCAGCTAAACGGGTAGTTCAAAAGAACCGAATCATCCAAACGACTCGGACTTCTGAGCATCATCTGCTGGACCAATAGGCGTCTCGACACACCCACAGACAGACAGCAGTCTCTCGTTAAGAGCGGACGGTCTTACTTTTATCAGAGAGAAATCAAGAATCTCAGCATTTATTCTTCACATTCAACCAGGCGTGGGACTCCAAAGCGAAAGGATTCGATTCCTCCAGTTTATTTTTATTGGATATTTATTTTTAAATAACTGAACGCAACGCGACCAAGGGCAAGCTGCAGGGAATGTCGTTTGAAGATTATTTTAATATTTTTTAGAATCGAATTTTTTGCACTGCGTTTGGATTGTTTTATGAACAGGATTCTGGATGCAAATCTCCATGGAAATTAATATGCGTAAATTCCGCTGATCGGAACTGCGCACATCATACATCATCACACCCTATAACACCACCACCATCATCATCATCATCATCATCCGGCAGAGGACATAAGCAGGTATCGGACATTTCCCTGTAGTATTTGTTGATTTGTAATGCCTGATGTTATAAATGTGTCTCGTGACTATAAACCTGAAGATTATTTATTTCTAGTAAAACAAGAATGTCTCATTGTTAAAGCAGATATCAGCAGTCATCAGGTCGGTCAGGTGAGTTTCAGGCAGGTGCGCCGTCAGGAACATTTACTACAGACGAGAAAGATAACTGACATTACGTGTGCAAGAATTTATCTGATGGACATGATGACCCCTCTCATGGTGCATCAGATACATGTGTTTGCGTTTGTCTTTCACCTAAAAAATACACTGGTTTTCAAAATGGGGTCAAATTTTCATTTTATTTTATTTTTTTAATTTGTATAATTTAAATAGCAAAAAAGTTAATAATAATAATAATAATAATAAAACTAATAGTAATAACAAATGTATTATTACTATTACCATTATTATTATTGAATATAATTTTTTATTTTACAGTACAATATTATTATTGCAAGAGTAATGTTTCTTTATTGATTTGTTTAATGTTTATAAATTAAATAATAATACAATAAGAATATTAGTTAAATAATGATAATAGTAATATATTTATTATTAGTAAATACTAATTTTATATTATTATTCCAATACAAATATATTTCTATTGATGTTTAATTTTTATAAATTAAAAAACAAAACAATATGTTTAATAACAATAATAATAATTATTATTATTACTATTATTGTTGTTGCTGTTATTAACATTATTATTATTGTTATTATTGAATGCTTCTTCTTCTTTGTTTGTTTTTGTTTTGTTTTTCTAAATATTTTTCTAAAATTAAAAAATTTGTGGAAAACAATATGTAAGAAAATTTGTCAATCTCAATTAAAATGTATAATAATGTTTTCCAGATAAATGTAAAAACTTTTTTATTTTTATTTTTTTTAAAGTATAATACCAATGCAAAAGCAAATTATGTAATTTTGGATAATATTGGTTTGAATAATATTTTATTTAACAGTATAATATATAAAGAAATTAATTATAAAATATAATGACAATTATTTAATTTTGGAAACAATTATTTAATTTCATTGCCTTAATAAATATTACATTTAAAATTTTCCTCATAGTATAAATGCACTTTTATTCATAAAAATATGCAGCTTTTTTATATTTATGAACAGGATCAAGGAGTATTTGGAGGTCTTTAAAATAAAAAGGTCTAATGTTCACTAACTATTTGATATATGCAGAAATCATGGGTTTAAAATAATAATATAATATGGGTTTAAAATAATAATATTAATTAATAATTATAATTTACACTATCAATCAAAAGTGTTTGACAGTAAGATTTTTATTGATTTTTAAAGAAGTCTCTTCTGCTCACCAACCCTGTATTTATTTGATCCAAAGTACAGAAAAACAGTAAAATTTCAAAACATTTTTACTATTTTAAATAACTGTTTTCTATTTAAATATATTTAAAAATGTTATTTATTCCTGTGATTCAAAGCTGATTTTTTTAGCATCATTACTCCAGTCACATGATCCTTCAGAAATCATTCTAATATTCTGATTTGCTGCTCGAAAAACATTTATGTTGAAAACAGATGAGTAGAATTTGTTTTTATTTCTTTAATAAAAGAGAAAGTTCAGAGGAACAGCATTTATCTAAAATAGAAATCTTTTATAACATTATAAATGTTTTTATCATCACTTTTGATGAATTTAAAGCATCCTTTCTGAAGGATCATGTGACACTGACGACCAGAGTAAAGATGCTGAAAATGTAGCTTTGAAATAACAGGAATAAATGATATTTTAAAATATATTCAAATAGAAAGCAGTTATTTTAAATAGTAAAAAAAATTCAAAATTTTACAGTTTTTTCTGTACTTGGTGAGCAGAAGAGACTTCTTTAGAATTTTTATTAAAATCTTACTGTTCAAAAACTTTTGTCTGGTAGTGTATTACTTTGTAATATGCAATTAGTATAATAATTATTTCATTTCAAAAGATTGGAGCCCAGTCTCTGAACAAATCAGTTCTTCTCCAGTAATCGTGAATGATTGGAAAGGTCATGGAAGAGACATGGAAATTCATTGGTCAGGACTGAAGTGTGGGAATGTTATGTGAAACGTGAATATGATAATCGTTCAACGCCGCTGATACAGTCGTCTGAAAGCATAACTGTACTGTGGAATCAGCACAATACTGTTCAGTCTATTAATTATAATGCCTCTTCATGTGTTTTTTTGCTTCAGTTCCCCCGGCTGAAGGATGGAGCAGATCAGTGAGTGGCTGTGGAAGCAGGAGTACTGGCTTCCTCCGGGAATCAGCTGGGCGGATATGGAGAAGATGGAGGGCTCTCGGCGTCCTCTCCCACGGGATCTGCTCCTGGCTCTGCCTCTAGCTCTGGGATTCATCATGCTTCGTTACGCTTTCGAGAGGTGACTGATGACTTTATCAAGTCCTGAGGGATTTAAATGTAATTTAACCAGGTTTTACCTGATTTAATAATAGAATACGAGTTAAATTACAAAAAGGACCACAGTAACACTGCATTTTTTGGACATTCCTTGAGCAGGGATGTGATTCGTTCCATATTTTTAAGCATTTCCATACTTTCCAAGCTGAATATTATTAGTAATAATTGTAATAATAATAATAACAAAAATAATAATTTATAATTAAGTAAAATAATAATAATTATTATTATTATTAATAATAATAAATACATTTTACATTTTACAAGTACAATATTATTATTTATATACAAATATAATTTGTATTCATGTGTTTAATTTTTATAATTTGAATAACAAAAAAAGTTCAATAATAATTAAAAAACTAATATTAATAATACAGTTATTATTATTAATACACTTTTATATTTGAAAGTACAATATTATTATTTATATATAAATATAATTTTTATTGATGTGTTTAATTTTTATAATTTGAATAGCAAAGTGAGATAATAATAATAATAAAATCATAGTAATAACAAATGTATTATTACTATTACCATTATTATTATTGAATATTATTTTTTATTTTACAGTACAATATTATTATTGCAAAAGTAATGTTTCTTTATTGATTTGTTTAATGTTTATAAATTAAATAATAATACAATAAAAATATTAGTTAAATAATAATAATAGTAATATATTTATTATTAGTAAATACTAATTTTATATTATTATTCCAATACAAATATATTTCTATTGATGTTTAATTTTTATTAATTAAAAAACAAAAAAATATGTTTAGTAATAATAATAATAATTATTATTGCTATTATTGTTGTCGTTATTAATATTATTATTATTATTATTGAATGCTCATTTTTATTTTGCTGTGCAATATTATTATTGTAATATAATGTAATGTTTCTTTATCGATTTATTTGTTTTTTTATAATTTAAATAATAATACAATAAAAATATTACTTGAATAATAATAATAGTAGCATATTTTTTATTATTATTGTTATTATAATTAATTAATAAAATATTATTATTCCAATACAAATATATTTTGTATTAATTAAATATAATTTAAATAACAAAAAAGTTTAATTATAATTATAAAACTAACAGTAATAATAAATGCATTATTACTATTATTGTTATCATTATTATTATTATTGAATACTATTTTTTATTTTACAGTGCAATATTATTATTATAAGAGTAATGCTTCTTTATTGATTTGTTTAATTTAAATAATAATACAAAAATAATATTACTTGAGTAACAATGATCTTAATTATTTAATAGTAATAATTATTATTATTAAATACTATTTTTTTTATTTTACACCATAATATTATTGTAACAATAGTAATATATTAATTTATTGATGTGTTTGATTTAATATAATAATATAATAACAAATGTAAATAATAGTAAAATAAAAATATTATTTTGAATAATAATGATCATATTTGTTTTTACTATTTATTACTATTTTTATTTACTATTGGAATAGCAATATATTTCCTTACCGATTTTTTTTTTTTTTTTATGTGTTAAATAATAATCCAAAATGTTTTGAATAATAATACTAACAACAATAATAATTCACACATTATTATTATTATTATTATTATTACTTTTGTTCCTTTGATTGGGAGTGAAAAACAAGTTTTCTTTTGTTTTTGTCCTTAGCTGATCTCATTTGAAGTACCTGATTCTGAATCTGTGATGGTCTGTTTGCCCGGTTTGCCATCTGACACCGTCACTAAATAATAAATTAAAAGAATTTGTTAGCCGAACAATTTGTTCAACATTCCTAAAACCATTCAGGACTCCTTAGCAATTTCCTCAAAAAATCTGGACATCTTGGTAAAACCATGTCTAGACCTTTACATTGCAGGAACGTGGTATTTTGGGACGTCACTGCTGTTTAATGAAGTTGTTTGTTAGTTTAACTGATTCCACTAGTCTCACTCATGCATGTGTGCTTGAATGTTCAGCATGCATGCTTGAATCTGCTGTATCTCCGTATGCAATCAGTCTCTTTGTTTAGTTTTGCGCATTTGGCGTCTGTTTTGGTGTAGCTTTACACGTCTTTGTGCGTGTCGGCGCGACCGGCAGGTGTGTGTTTCTGTGTATTGTGTGTGTGGCCCGAGGGAGCAGATGAAGGCCGGTGTGTTATAGAAAGGGAGGGAGACGCTCTATCAACAAACAGTAGCAGGCAGACGCAGAGAGCACGTGTGTGTGTGTGTGTGTGTATGTGTGAGTGTGTGTTGCTGCAGCAGCTGATCGCTATAGCAACACAAAGAGCCCGTCATGTCAGCTGATGCTGCGACCCGTTTCACCCTCCGTTGATCCCGGATCATGTTTCCACATCTAATTAAAGTCCAACCAATGCAAACTCATTCATATAGAAATAATAGTGTTTGTACAGGTAATATTACACATTAAACAACAATCATAATTGCATTTAAATGTACCTCTTGAGAAAACTCTGAGCAATGCGTGCTCTTTTTCTGTGAGGATGTGAATAAAGGCCTCATTTAGTAACAAAAAGATGTTGGTGAAATGCATTGTGTGGCTGAATCCATTATTTCCTGTGTGTCTCTCATGCAGACGTGTGGCGTTTCCTCTCAGCAGAGTTTTAGGAGTGAAAGATCGAGTTTGTTTGAAAGTCATTCCTGCCCCAAACTTGGAGGCGTTTTATACTAAAAACAGCAGACAGCCGACGCAGGTTAGTACACACACACACACACACACACACACACACACACACACACACGCACATTTAGTGTAAATGAGGACATACCAGAAACCTCGGCTGATTATATCGCTTGGTTGTTTTAAGAAATTACTACACATTAAAACACATTTTCAGAGACATTTTTAATATTTATTTATTTTTATTTATGTGCCATGTATTATGTATTCTTTTTCTTATGTTTTTGTAATGTTTCACTGGTTTGAGTATTATAAAGATGCATTATAAAATAATAATAATAATAATAATTTATTAAAAAATATTGTTTTATTTAATATACAAATATATAATATTTATTTAAAATATTTTGCTATTAATTAATTAAATAATTAAAAAATTAATTTTATTTATTTATTTATAATTATAATATGCCATTTGTTGACATCAGCCAGTGAAAAACGGCCCAGTGTTGTTATTGTTAACTAAAACTAAAACTATTTGAAAATAATTTTCAGTAATTGAAATAAAGCTAGATATTAGATTAAAAAACTTAATGAAAATTAAAAATGTTGTCTTGGCAATTAACTGAAATAGGTTTGATGAGTATGATGAAGTAGTGAATATAAATAAAAAGCAATTACTAAAACTAAAACTGCAATTAAAATAATTTAAAGCTAAACTGAAATAGTTACAAATAATAAAAATGACAAAAGCACAGAACAAAATTGCTAAAACTAATAATTAATTAATTTTAATTAGGTTTAATTTTTATGCAGTTTTCATTTTAATTTTAGTTTTAGTAATTTTGTTATGTGCTTTTGTCATTTTTATTGTTTCTGTATATTTCTCTGTAGCTTTAATTTATTTTTATTTCAGAATTCATTTTAATTTTAGTTCGTTTTAGTAATTTTTGTTATGTGCTTTTGTCTTTTATTATTATTATTTTTGTATATTTTACTGTAGCTTTAATTTATTTTTAATTTCAGTTTTCATTTTAATTTTAGTTCGTTTTAGTCATTTTGTTATGTGCTTTTGTAATTTTTTATTATTTTTGTATATTCCTCTGTAGCTTGAATTTATTTTTTTATTTCAGTTTTCATTTTAATTTCATTTAGTTTTAGTTATTTTGGTATGTGCTTTTGTCTTTTTTCTATATATTTTACTGTAGCTTTAATTTATTTTGATTTCAGTTTTCATTTCAATTTTATTTAGTTTTACCAATTTTGCTGTGCTTTTTATTATTTTTGTATATTTTACTATAGCTTTACTTTATTTTTATTTCAGTTTTTATTTTGATTTTAGTTAGTTTTAGTCATCTTGTTATGTCTTATACAAAAAAATAATAATAAATGACAAAAGCACAGCAACATTTGTAAAACTAACTAAAACTACAGTGAAATATACAAAAATAATAAAAAAAAAAAAATCACAAAAGCACAACAAAATTAGTAAAACTAAAATTAAAATGAAAACTGAATAAAAATTAAACCTACTAAAAAATACTAAAATTACACTATTTTGGCCCCATCTTTTAGAATTTATTAAACAATCTTATTTATGAATCATTTTTACCTTTAAATCCACAAATATCTGGGGACTAATATTTTATATTCTACAGTACAATTTTATTATTGTAATAGGAATATATTTCTTTAATGATGTGTTTGATTTTTTATCATTTATATAAAAAAAAATGTTTTGAATCCTTTAGAATTTAAGAAACATTATTAGAATTTAAGAAACATTTTTAATATTTAAGAAACCCTTCCCTTTGAACACATACACAAATTTTACACAAAATTAAACTAACAGCCACACACACACACACACACCTGCTCCCGTGCAAACACACATTAAACACACGTATGAATCTGGTTTAATGCAAACATACACTGAGAGATCATTCTCCAACGGTTGTTGTTATGCATCCTACTTTCCTGGAAAATACCCACAGTATTTTGCAAATCAGAGTGTGGGTGACTAACCACGGAATACGGAAAGAAAGCAAATGCGTTTTAACAGACACACAGGTAACCCAGAACAAGTTTGTAATAGTTGTGTGTCGTTATTACTTCCTGATTAATGAAACATGATTCAAAAAGCAAAAAATGCATTACAGTTTGACACTACAAATGGCACAGGTTACGTAAAAATGTGCTTTATACATTGTGATCAGATTGAACTGGTTATTCTAGTCAAAAAATATGATTTAATAAGGTCAGGAAATACGCATGTATATTTCATGCTGTAAGAGGAAGCCGCACAAGAAACCTGTTGTAAGAAACCTGAGAGTGTTGGCATTTCTTTTGGTTATGGATGCATTGTGTTTCATGTCGGCGTCTAATCCTGGAGTTAATTTCATTATTTTAATGTCCTTGTTTTTTTTGGCTTTTGAATTTCTGGTTATAATTTACATAATTATATTAATAAGTTTCCTGCACGTAAATAGGCTTTACAGTTAGTAACGTATCTTACTGGTATTCTCGTGTATCAAGATATTTTTTTAAGTAATTAAGTAATTCAATATAATTATAAGTAATTTTTAGATTACTGAAAAAGGTGTAGTCTGAAGTAGAAGCTTATTTGACCTTTTTATTTTGTTCATTAAATTGTATTGGCCAGTGAAAAAAAAAATGTTGTTATTCTTAACTAAAACTATTAAAAATCATTTTCAGTAGTTGATCTAAAGCTAAATATTAAATGAAAATCTTAACGAAAATTAGAAATGTTGCCTGGCAACTAAATGAAATCGAAGTTAAAGTTGAAGTAACGCAATTACTAAAATTAAATGGAAATAAAAACAAATGACAAAAGCACATAAATTACTAAAACTAACTCAAATTAAAATGAAAACTGAAATAAAAATAAATTAAAGCTACACTGACATATAAAAAAAATATATAAAAATGACAAAAACACATAAAATTACTAAAACTAACTTAAAATGAAAACTGAAAAAAAAAATTAAGCTAAATCAAAAAATGAATAAATATGACAAAATTAAAATGGAAATAAAAACAAATGACAAAAGTACATAAATTACTAAAACTAACTATAATTAAAAATGAAAGTACTAAATTAAAAAACTAAATTAAAGTCACAGAGAAATATACAAAAATAATACAAATGACAAAAGCACATAACAAAATTACTAAAACTAAGTAAAATTAAAACGAAACCTGAGAAAAATAAAACTAAATAAAAAATTAATAAATACGACAATAATATATAAATGTACTGTATTATACTATAAATGCTTTACACTATAAAATACTATGTAAAATACCATGTAAATACTAAAATATTTAGTATATAAGTTGAAATTGAACTAAATGAAATAAGTTGAAGTTGAAGTAATGCAGTTACTAAAATTAAATAGAAATAAAAACAAATGACAAAAGCACATAAATTACTGAATCTAACTCAAATTAAAATGAAAATTGAAATAAAAATAAATTAAAGCTACATTGAAATATCTAAAAAATATATATAAAAATTACAAAAGCACGTAACAAAATTACTAGAACAAAAAATGAATAAATATGACAAAATTAAAACTGAAATAAAAACAAATGACAAAAGCACATAAATGACTAAAACTAACTAAAATTAAAATGAAAGCTGAAGTAAAAATAAATTAAAGCTACAGAGAAATATACAAAAATAATAAAAATGACAAAAGCACATAACTTTAAAATGAAAATGAACAAAAAATTGAAGCTAAATTTCAAAAATGACTAAATACGACGAAACTAAAATGGAAATAAAAACAAATGACAAAAGCACATAAATGACTAAAACTAATTAAAATTATAATAAAACTGAAAATAATTTAAAGCTGCTATATGTATGTATATAAATGAGAAAAGTACATAACAAAATGGCTAAAACTACCCAAAATTAAAATGAGAATTAATAAAAAATAACTGGGAAAAGGTAAGCTAAAGCTTACTTTACCTTTTATGTTTTATCCTTTTTTTGATGCATCACTTTTGCTATTACATTTAATCTATACAAAATATATAAAAACAAAACAGTCACTTGAGACAAAAAATAAGTCAAAAGACAAAACTATGCTTAAATTAATACAATTATTTCATGTTTCATATACAAATTATTCATTCATATATTTTTTAAAATATAATTATTTATTATAAATATATAATAATGCTTAAATTAAATGATTAATAATAATAATAATTCCAATAATAAAATGTAATTATTAATTAATAATTAATCAATTTTTATATTTTTATTAATTCATTTATTTAATTATTATAATTAATTCTTTTATATATATATACACTACCGTTCGAAAGTTTGGGGTCAGTACATTTTTATTGTTTCTTTTTTTTTTTTTTAAGAATTTAATACTTTTATTCACCAAGGATGTATTAAGTTAATAATTAAAAGTTTATTAAAAGTTAATAATAAATAATTTACATTGTTATAACATATTTATATTTTGAATAAACACTGTACTTTTAAAACTTGTTATTCATGAAAGAATCCTGAAAAAAAAAATTACAGGTTCCAAAAAATATTTGGCAGCACAACTGTTGATATTATCCAACATTGATCATTCTAATAATAAATCCACATATTAGAATGATTTCTGAAAGATCATGTGACACTTAAGACTGGAGTAACAGCTGATAAAAATTCAGCTTTTCATCACAGGAATAAATTCTTTTTTAAAGTTTGTTAAAATGGAAAAACATTATTTTATATTGTAAAAACATTTTGGAATATTACTGTTTTTTTTTCTATATTTTTAATCAAATAAATGCAGCCTTGATGAGCATAAGAGACTGCTTTAAAGACTATTACAAGTCTTACTGACCCCAAACTTTTGAACGGTAGTGTATATATCTATTATCGCTGATTTTTGAAGTGTGTGTGTGTTTGTGTTTTTATGCGTCTTGTAACGAGTAGAAACTAGTAAAAACTTCAGGCATGAGTTATAATGTGGTAATTACTATCACAAATGCCGTCAATAGACCTGGAATATTTCTGTTCGTTGTCAAATAATATCTTGTCACTGCATTATTCTCTCTAGACTGAGATCACCAGTCTGGTTAACCAGTGCAACCTGACTCAGAGACAAGTTGAGACCTGGTTTCGTAACCGCAGGAACCAAGACAGACCCAGCAACAGTAAGAAGTTTTGTGAGGCCAGGTAAGTTCATCTCAGGTATTTGCTTTTGATAAAATCACAATCAGTTCCTGTTTTTTTTTTCTGTCACACTTTCACACAAAATATGCGTTTTATCACATTTTTGCTTTCGACAGGTATTGGTATTTTTGAACTCAGCATTATCAAATTTTGCAATCAGCAGAAGTTTGTGTAATAAATCTGTACTATAGTATCTAAGTATCTTTTGTTTCCCCAGCTGGAGATTTGTGTTCTACCTGGTGTCTTTCACCGCGGGATTCGCGTCTTTAATTAACGTAAGTCAACATTTGAAGCTTTATTCCCTCGTGAACCCGACTGTCTTAGGTCGGTGTCTTTTGAGTCGTCTCCTAATTAGTGTCCCCTAGTTACTGTTGATGTCAAAAGTTTACATAGACCTTGCAGAATCTGCAAAATGTTATTATATTAATCAAAATAAGAGGGATCATACAAAATGCATGTTAGTGTTTATTTAGTACTGACTTGAATAAGATATTTCACATAAAATACATTTACATATAGTCCACAAAAGAAAATAATAGTTGAATTTATAAAAAGTTTACATCACCTTGATTCTTAATACTGTGTTGTTACCTGAATGATCCACATCTGTGTGTTTTTTTGTTTAGTAATAGTTGTTCATGAGTTCCTTGTTTATCCTGAACAGTTAAACTGCCTGCTGTTCTTCAGAAAAATCCTTCAGGTCCCACAAATTCTTTGGTTTTCCAGCATTTTTGTGCATTTGAACCATTTCCGACAATGACTGTATGATTTTGAGATCCATCTTTTCACACTGAGGACAACTGAGGGACTCGTATGCAACTATTACAGAAGGTTCAAACACTCACTGATGCTTCAGAAGGAAGCGCGATGCATTAAGAGCCGGGGGGTGAAAACTTTTGAACAGAATGAAGATACTGATGTACATTTTTCTGATTTTGCCTGAATATCGTATTTTTTTTCATTTAGTACTGCCCTTCAGAAGCTACAGAAGATACTTGCATGTTTCCCAGAAGACAAAATAAGTAAAATTTAGCCTGATCTTCAAATTCCAAATGTTTTCACTCCCCGGCTCTTAATGCATCGTGTTTCCTTCTGGTGCATCAGTGAGCATTTGAACTTAAAATGAAAATGAATAAAAATAACTGAAAAAAAAGGTGTAGGCTGAAGCTTATTTTATCTTTTTGGTTATTCTTTTTTAGTGCATCACTTTTACTATTACACTGAATCTATACAAAATATCTAAAAACAAAACAAATATATGCAACTCAGAACTACACTGAAATTAATACAGTTATTTCATATGTTTTTAAAAAAAAATTGTTTAATATATAAATATATAATAATACTTAAATTAAATTATTAATAATAATAATAAATCCAATAATAAAATGTAATTAATAATGAATCGATTTTTATATTTTTATTAATTCATTTAATAATTATTATAATTAACATCTTCATCCTGAACAGTTAAACTGTCTGCTGTTCTTCAGAAAAATCCTTCAAGTCCCACAAACCCTTTGGTTTTCCAGCATTTTTGTGTATTTGAACCCAATGACTGTATGATTTTGAGATCCATCTTTTCACACTGAGGACAACTGAGGGACTCATATGCAACTATTACAGAAGGTTAATGGTTACGATGCATTAAGAGCCGGGGGGTGAAAACTTTTGGAATTTGAAGATCAGGCTAAATTTTGCTTATTTTGTCTTCTGGGAAACATGTAAGTATCTTCTGTAGCTTCTGAAGGGCGGTACTAAATGACAAAAATATGATATTTAGGCAAAATCAGAAAAATGTACACATCTTCATTCTGTTCAAAAGTTTTCACCCCCCTGTTCTTAATGCATTGCTTTTTGAGAGTTTGAACCTTCTGTAATAGTTGCATATGAGTCCCTCAGCTGTCCTCAGTGTGAAAAGATGGATCTCAAAATCATACAGTCATTGTTGGAAAGGGTTCAAATACACAAAAATGCTGAAAAACCACAGAATTTGTGGGACCTGAAGGATTTTTCTGAAGAACAGCAGGCAGTTTAACTGTTCAGGATAAACAAGGAACTCATGAACAACTATTACTAAACATAAAAACACACAGATGTGGATCATTCAGGTAACAACACAGTATTAAGAATCAAGTGTATGTAAACTTTTGAACAGGGTCATTTTGTGGACTGTATGTAAACGTCTTTTATGTGAAGTATCTTATTCAGGTCAGTACTAAATAAAAATAACCTCTTATTTTGGTAAAACAATTAACATTTTGCAGATTCTGCAAGGTGTATGTAAACTTTTGACCTCAACTTCTGGATTACTTAAATAAACAAGAACGAGCTTTTGAATAATTCGTTTGAGCTTTGTTGTTGTGAGCGCACATGGTTCTAATGTTTTTCTGAAACACATCTCAGGCCCTCGGGACTCGGTGTGGCTTTCACTGTCTGACTGGCTCTTTTGTTGTCAGGCGGTTAAAGGAAGTAGTCTTGTTGTCGGTGTTTGATTTTAATGGCGGTTGTGTGAAAGTAACCGCAGTGTTTGTCTTCCTCATAGACGCCCTGGTTCTGGGATCAGAGAGAGTGCTGGAGAGGATTTCCTCAACAGGTGAGACCACATGGCTGAATTACACATGGCACAACAAACACGCCATCTGACCCACGTGCACACAGAATATTTAATATACATGTTTATTTTTGGGATATTTGGCAGCTCAACTGTTTTCAACATTGATAATAATCAGAAATGTTTGTTGAGCAGCAAATCAGCATATTAGAATGATTTCTGAAGGATCATGTGACACTGAAGACTGGAGTAATGATGCTGAAAATTCAGTTTAGATCACAGAAATAAATTATATTTTACAATATGCTCACATAGAAAACAGCTATTTAAAATTGTAATAATATTTCAGATTTTTTTTACAGTTTTTTAATCAAATTAATGCAGGAAAGCAGCATATTAGAATGATTTCTGAAATATCATGTGACACTGAAGACTGCTGCTGAAAATGTAGCTTTGATCGCAGGAATCAATTACATTTTAACAGATATTTAAATAGAAGATAGTTATTTTAAAATGTAATAATATTTCACAATTTTACTGATTTTACTTTATTTTATATTTTTAATCAAATGCAGGAAAGCAGCATATTAGAATGATTTCTGAAGGATCATGTAACACAAGACTGGAGTAATAATGCTGAAAATTCAGATTTGAGCGCACATAAATAAATTACATTTTAACAAATATTCAAAAAGAAGACTGTTATTTTAAATTGTAATAATATTTTACAATTTTACTGATTGTATCATATTTTTAATTAAATAAATGCAGCCTTGATGAGCAGAAGAGACTTTCAAATACATTTACACTACATGAAATATATCTCATACTGTAGGTTTCATACTATTACAGTGATAAATATGAATCTGTATGTGTTATATTTTAGTATTATTAGAACAATCTACCTGTAATATCAAGAAAATTGCATCATTTTAAAAATCGTTTTAAATTCGTGTTGATTCAATTGGATTAGTATTGAATATTTAAATTTAATTTTTTACTAAAATTTTAGTGGTTTTCTTGTTTGTTTTGGTCATTTGTATTTATTTATATATATTTTTAAATGTCTTTTTGTAAAATTTGTAAATGTAGTTTTTATTGATTTTATTTCCATTTTAGTTTTAGTCATTTTAGTACATAAAGTTAATTAAATTAAAAATGAGAAATGTTCCCTGGGCAACTAGCTGAAATGAATTTTTGAAATTGTATGTATTTTTTTTATTTTATATTTCATTTGATTTTTTACATTTATTTCAGTTTATTTAAAAAAAAATAATAATAATAATTTGTTTATTTTTATGGTTATACTTAGTTAACTATATTAACCCTGAACAATTGATTTTATACAATCTACCTGTAATATCAAGAAAATTGCAACATTTCTTCATATGGATGCTGGTTTTAAAAACATATTTACAATAGCAGTCAAAAGCTAAATTTATATTTTTCATAATTTTAAAAACACATCGTTTTAAATCCTTGAAATTAGTGTTGATTCAATTGGGTTGGTATTAAATATTTAAATTCAATTTTTGCTAAAATTTTAGTGGTTTTCTTGTTTGTTTTGGTCATTTGTATTTATTTATATATATTTTTAAATGTCTTTTTGTAAAATTTGTAAATGTAGTTTTTATTGATTTTATTTCCATTTTAGTTTTAGTCATTTTAGTACATAAAGTTAATTAAATTAAAAATGAGAAATGTTCCCTGGGCAACTAGCTGAAATGAATTTTTGAAAATATATTTGTATTTACATTTTTTTTTTTACATTTATTTCAGTTTATTTAAAAATTAATTAATTAATTTGTTTATTTTTATGGTTATACTTAGTTAACTATATTAACCCTGCTCAGAAGTGAAGAAATGTCCTTATCCTTTGCTGTAAGCCCTGTTTTCATTCAGGTCCTGTGTTTGTGTCTCTGTAGCCGGTTCAGGACGTTCATTACTGGTACTACATGCTTGAGCTGGGCTTCTACTGGTCTCTGCTGCTCTGTGTGTCTGTGGACGTCAAGAGAAAAGTAAGATTTCACACAATAGAGTCCCACAGTGGAGTTTTTCGCTCTCTGAACGTTTCATGATGACCTCGTGTTACGTAAAACCCTTTGTGCGTTACCGGGTCAGAGTTTCTCTTTTGACACAAATGTCCTTTTAGAACTGCTCAATTATTTACTTTGCTAGCTGCTCACTTGTCGGTTATGAAAATAAGGTTATAATATTAATATATAATAAGGAAATGATGTTTTTATCAGCTGTTTGGACTCTCATTCTGACGGCACCCATTCACATCCATTGTTGAGCAAGTGATGGAATGTTTATTTTTGAGGGAACTGTTTCTTTAAATGCTTGAAGGTTTGCAAAATTAGCACAATTTCATGTGTGGTTTTCTTCCTGGAGTGTGTCAGCAACACTTCATCTATTGTTTGGACAGATTTGTCGTTTGGTTGTTTCAGGTTTCATTTCCTGTCAGTACTGCCCACCATAATATCAGTTACTGAGATGCTTTTGTCTATTTGTGTTAATTCTGCTTTAGGATTTCAAGGAACAGATTGTCCATCACTTTGCCACGATCTTCTTGCTGGGTTTCTCGTACTGCTCCAATTACGTTCGGATCGGCACCTTGGTGATGCTCGTCCACGACTCCTCAGACTTCCTGCTGGAGGTAAGATCTCAACCGCTGAGTCACGCATTCATGCCCAAAAACAATGAGCCTAGCACTTCCAGAAAAATCCCCAAACACATCACCAGTCCATGATTTCACTCGTATTTCCTGTTTAAGTCACACCTATTTCTAGGTTTACCAGTGAACTTTACGCTTTGTTTTGGCTTTATGTTTCGTGATGTAGAGTAATTTGGATTTTTATGTGGTTTCAGTACTTAAAATTTACTTAAAACTTAAAATATTTATTTCAGTTAGTTTTAATTTCATTTGTATGTTTTCAGTGCAATTTTTAGCCATTTTGTTATGTGCTTTTGTTAATTTTATTTATTATAATTTGTTCATTTTATTTATTTGTTATTTGTTGTTATATAACAATATAGCTATTTTGCTTAATTTTTTTTTTTTTTTAGTTTTAGTCATTTTAGTTTTTTTAATACATTTATTTCAGGTAATTGCCAAGGAACATTTCTCATTTTATTTTGAAATATAAAAGTTTTTAAGTTTCAGTATATATATATATATATATATCTTTTTATTTTCATTTTCAGTATTTTATTTTTATTTTTTTGTTTGTATATTTTCAGTTTAATTTAAATTTTAGTTTTAGTAGTTTTTTTTTTTTTTGACTGTTTAGTCTTTTTTGTTCTCGTTAAACAGAAAATTACTAAAAAAATACAAATAAAAATAATGAATGTATTGATATTTAGTTTTCATTTGTACTGATTTTAGTATTTCAACTATTTAATTCAGTTAGTTGTCAAGGAATCATTTCTCATTTTAGTTTTAAATTGAAATGTTTTTAAGTTTCAGTGATTAAAAATTTAGAATTTTAACTTATTTTAATTTGTGTTTGTGTGTATATATATATATATATATATATATATATATATATATATATATATATATATATATATATACAGCTTTTTAAAATAGCTTTTTAGTTATTTTTTTTAGGAATTTATTTCAGGTTTTTTTTTTTTAGTTTAATTTAAATTTTAGTTTTAGTAGTGTTAATTCTTTTCGTTTATTTTAGTTTTTTGGGGAGTATTTAGTCTTTATATATACAGAAAATTACTAAATAAATAAAATTAATGAATCTATTCATTTTAGTTTTTTAAAGTATTTTGTTTTAGTTTTTTATTTGTACATTTTCAGTTTCATTTAAATTTTAGTTTTAGTAGTGTTTTTTTTAATATTTAGTTTTTGTTCTTGTTATACAGAAAATTACTAAATAAATAAAAATGAAAAAAAATGAATGTATTAGTATTTAGTTTTATTTGTTTCAGTTTTAGTGATTTTAGTATTTCAGCTTTATTTATTTCAATTAGTTGTCAAGGAAACATTTCTAATTTTAGGTTTAAATGTAAAAGTTTTTAGGTTTCAGTACTTAAAATTGAGAATTTTAAAGTAAATTATTTATTTTAGTTAGTTTTATATTTATGTGTATGTTTTGTTATATATATATGTATTTAGCCTTTTGTTTTATTTTTTTCAGTTTTTTATTTGGATATTTTCAGTGTAATTAAATATATATATATATATATGTATAGTAATTTCTAGTAGGTCAACTAAAATCTGATTTTTCCTCAGTCTGCCAAGATGTTCAACTATGCCGGCTGGAAGAAAACCTGTGATTCACTGTTTGTGGTTTTTGCTGCTGTATTCCTGGTTACACGTCTGGTCGTGTTTCCCAGCAAGTAAGAACTTTAAACTCTTTCAGTCATGAAGTATCAGATGACATTGTCCTCAGTTCTCATTTTAAAACACTTTACTATTAATGTCACTTTATCTAGTTGTTCATCCAGTGTCTGTAATAGAAGTAAGCTGCTCTTAGTTTCAGTTCTGTGCATTGTATTTCTCAGCATTCAAACAGTGTGTGTGTGTGTGTGTGTGTGTGTTTTCTCTCCTGTAGGATCATCTACACCACTCTGGTTTTGTCAATGGAAGTGTTTGAGCCCTTTATGGGATATTATTTCTTTAATGCGCTGCTGCTGGTGCTGCAGGCGCTGCACATTTACTGGGCTTATCTCATCCTCAGAATGATCTACAAGTTTCTCTTCTTAGGGAAAGTAAGTTAATCCGTTTATCCATCCATCATATCTGAATGTCCCGGAAACTATTTAGACACTTAAGTCACACATAAAAATGTCTGAATTGAATTACATAACAGTGGTATTTTAGTATTATATACGGTCAGATTATTTATTGATATTATGAATGAGCTTTTATTTAGACATTTTCAGTTTGCATTTTAAGTTTAGACTTTAGTCCTTTTGTTATGTGCTTTTAACCTTTTTATTAGTTGTAGTTAAAAAAAAAAAAAAAAATAAAAATATATATATATATATATATATATATATAATATATATATATATATATATAAATATATATATATATATATATAAACACTAAATAAAAAAAAATGTATGTATTGGTATTTAGCTTTATTTATTTATTTAAATATTTTTAGTTTTAGTGATTTTAGTATTTCGACTTTATTTATTTCAGTTTGCCAAGGAAACATTTCTCATTTTAGTTTTAAATGTAACAGTTTTTTAAGTTTCAGTGCTTAAAATTTAGAATTTCAACTTAAATTATTTATTATAATAATTAATAATTATTGTCATAATTATTATTATTATTTATTATATTAATTTTTTTGTTTTTTTAGATATATATATTTCTATTTCTATTTTTAAAAATGTATTTCTGTTCATTTATTTTTTTAAGCTTTAGAAATTTTAGTACTTCATATTAAATTATTTATTTACATTCATAAAGTTAGTTGTTAGTTTTAATTTTAATTTTGTTGTGCTTTTGTCATTTTACTTTTTGTTCTTTTATGTATATTTGTTTTTACTGTAATTTATTTTATTTCATTCTTAGTTTTAGTAAGTGTAGTACTTTAACTTGAATTATTTAATAAATAAAATCTAAATAAAATGATGTATATCTTTTTTACTTATTATGAAATTATGTATGTATATATATATATATATACACACAATTTTATAATATATATATATATCTTTATTTTTTTATTATAGTTTTATTTACTGAATTTATTTTTATTATTATTTTTATAACTTAAATGGATTATTTCAGTTAGTTTTACTTTTATTTCTATATTTTTTGGTTATTTTTGCTTTTGTTGTTTTTATTTTATTTTATTTTATTTTTTTGTATATATTTCTATTTAGCTTTAGATTTTATTTCAGTTTTAGTTTAAGTAAGTTCAGTACATCAAATTATTTATTCCAGTTAGTTGCCAAAGAAGAAATTCTCATTTATGTTTACATTTTTACATTTAAGTTTTTCATGTTTATATATTATTTGATATATTTCAATTACATACAGTTTTTTAAATAGTTTTAGTTTTAATTATCAACAACACTGTTGGATACGTAACAAAATATGTGCTGCAGGAATTTTCTCTATATTTCTCATAATTTTATGAACTGATTTTAAAAGCATTGTAGATTGTGATCAGTTGTTTGGCTGCTATAAATTGTTTAATTCAAATGAACTAAAATATCTTTAAGTGGTTTAACTTTATCCTTCTCTTCAACAGCTGGACAAGGACGAACGCAGCGACGTTGAAAGTGAACCAGAGCAGGAAGAGAATGAGGAAGAACAAGAGAAGGAGGAAGATCAGTCGTCCTGGAGGAAGAGGAAGGTGGTTCTGGACTCCAGGCTGGCGATGCTCAGCTCCAGCTGTGTCTTAAATAACTTGACTAATCAGAAAGCCGACACGAACAGAAGACTGCCGAAAACCAGATAGCAGCGTTGCCTTTCCTCATTCATCCATAAAAGATTATCACACACTGTTGCAGAGACACAAAGAACACAAATCACTCTCATTTACACCAGTAACCAGCTCAACGATGACGTATTTCTGGGGGAGAGGTAGATCAAAAGATTTTCTTCATGAAATTCTCTCTATTTAGTTACACCTCGTATCGCTACTGAAAGAGTAGAATTGAACTGAATGGAAATAAAAAGACTAGCCGACGTGTGCATTTAGGTCATGACAGATCAGCAATGTAAATCCATATCAGTAATGTTCAGTCTGTAATAAATAGGCTATAAATGACTTTTAACTGAAAATACACTGTATTTATTGTGCACTTGTATGATAAAAAAATACTCTGAGGTCTGTTTGAAATGAATGATTTGTTTTGTAAATATATCTGTAGGTTTCAGTTTGAATGGCACTGTTGAGTATGTTTTAATGTATTCTGGTAGAATATATATGAATATATTGTAAAATATCTTGGCTTTGTCTTTTTTCTCTTAATTTATCAACCTTTAAAACTAAGTATACATAAAATATATTATTAATAAACATTATGTATTATTAATATACATATTAAATTGTGAATTATTGTGACAAAACATTTTAATTCTACATTTAATAAATATGATCATTGTTAAATATAAATTTGCAAATATTAAAATAAATATTAAATTGTAAATTGTGGCAAATTACATATATTTTTAATAATTAAAAAATGCATACATATATATTAGTATATTTTAATGTAATATTTAATAATTATGACATTGTATATGTATTATATGTATTAATATTGTATTATATAATATATAATAATATATTAAATATTAATTATATTTTCTTTAATATTATAAAATATTATTGTTATTAAGTATTATACATTTAGAAATATTAATGTAAATACTAATTTATTAAATCAACAATTAACAAATAAATGAACAAATCAGCTGTTTTCATTTTACATATATATATATATATATATTATAAATATATATATATATAAATATATATTATTGTGACAAATCACACCACAGTTTTAATTCTACATTTAACATACTTATTAAAAAATATTTAATAAGAATCTCATATAATAATTTAGAAACATTAATGTAAATATTAATTTGTATAATATAATAATTTTTTATTTTATTTTCCTTTATATATATATATATATATATAAATATATATATATTCCTCTCTCTCTCTCTCTGTATATATATATATGTAACTAAATATTATTATTAAGTATTATACATTTAGAAATATTAATGTAAATACTAAAATTATTGAATCAACAATTAACAAATAAATTAATTCACAGCAGTTTTAATTCTACATTTAATTCTATATATAAGATTTAATCTCAGCTTCTTGTATGTACATGTAATATAAATATATATAATTTTTATAAATATAACATATAAATAATATAGATTTTCAATTATTGTGACAAATCACGCCGCAGTTTTAATTCTAAATTTAATTTACTTATTAAATAATATTTATTAATAATTATCACATATACATATATATACTTAGTTGTTATTTATATATTTATATGTTTTATATAATTGTTATTTATATATATATATAATTGTTATTAAATATTATATTAATACTAAACTGTTATTAATACTATTCATTTAGAAACATTATTGTAAATATTAATTAGTAAATAACTAACAAATCATTTTAATTCTACATTTAATTTTACTTATTATTTCATATTTAATAACAGTCTCAGACATACATAATGTACACACAAACACATGTATATAACAAGTTTTAAACACCAAACGTCACTCAAATTCACACAATATATATACACACACACAATAAATAAGAGCTTGTCACAAAAATGCTAAAGAAAACCACGTGCTAATGAATATGGTGAAACTGTTTTTATTGGTTTGAAACGTCTTCCGTCCCAGCGGCGTGCTGCGGTTCCGCTCCGCTCCTGCAGGCGGCGGTAAAGCCGCTTGAACGTTCAAAAACACACGAACTTCACGCACGAGAAACGCGTCGTTCTTTTTCCGCCCGGATCAGCAGCAACTGCGAGGGTGAGGAATACGGTCCGCACGATTGTCTAATTTTGACATCTTTTTTTTCTTTATTCACCCTTATGTTTGTCTGAATGTGTACATTAGATGTTTATGTTCACGAAAGGTGCGATTAAAGCTGGTTGTGTGGTGAATTTAGAGGCGTTTGAGTGGTTTGAAGTTGAATGTGTCGTGATGGAGTGTCATGGCCGCTTCTGCCATGTGTGTGAGAGAAACTCCTGCCAGAAAAAACACACCAAACATACAATAAAGCGACGGAAAGCTGTAATACATGAATATTTTTTACATGATATCGCTTAAGTTATTGTTTTAGCTTGATTTTGTAATATTATGGGTGTCTGTCAGTGTTTGAATTACGTAAAGCTCATTTATGATGTGCTATAAAGTCAGATGCTGATCACGAATTGGTCATTTTGATATCATTCATTACAAGATATGTGGTATTTCCATGGTATCTTAAGTTAATACCATCGTACATGCCCCAAAATCATGGATGTACCAATGTTTTACAGTTGATACTGATTTATAATTGTAGTCATTTTAATTTATGCCATGCTATATGTCTCTACAGAACAGAAATAATGCAAAACTGTGGTATTTTTGCTTGTTTTGTTTCTGTGTTCATCGGTGCGCTTGACAGAGGCTGATCAGTAACTGATGTTTGATGTTCTCAGTGACTGTGAATGATATTGTGTTTTTTCTCTATATAGTGGCAAAATGCAGATCTTTGTGAAAACTTTAACCGGTAAGACCATCACCCTCGAGGTCGAGCCCAGCGACACCATCGAGAATGTGAAGGCCAAGATCCAAGACAAGGAGGGTATGTATGAACTTACTATTTAATTTGGTGGCAGTGTAGACAGGGTTTTTGCAGGACTTAAGAAGTTTAAAGTTGCCTTTCCAAAAATTAAGGCCTTAAAGATGTCTTAAAGGTGCAGGAAGTCTTTATATTGCAAAAATTAAACAGAAAAAAAAAACAAAAAAAACCTTGTATGTACACTACCAGTCAAAAGTTTTTGAACAGTAAGATTTTTAATATTTTTGCTCACCAAGCCTACATTTAGGTACAGCAAAAACGGTACAATTTTGAAACATTTTTACTATTTAAAATAACTGCTTTCTATTTGAATATATTTTAAAATGTGTTTTATTCCTGTGATCAAAGCTAAATTTTTAGCATCATTACTCCACTCACGTGATCTCTTTTAGAAATCATTTTTAAAAGCATTTATTTTTGAAAAATAACAATTATTGAAAATTCCTGAGTAGAATTTTTTTTCAGATTTCTTGAAATGTTCAGAAGAACAGCATTTATCTGAAATAGAAATCTTTTGTAACATTATAAATGTCTTTATCATCACTTTTGATCAATTTAAAGCATCCTTGCTAAATAAAAGTATTAATTTCTGTAATTTCTTTCCAAAAAATTATACTTAAAGCTTTTGAATAGTATAGTGTATAATGTTACAAGCGTTTTTTTTTTATTTCAGATAAATGCTGATCTTTGGATCTTTTTATTCATCAAAGAATCCTGAAAAAATGTACTTAGCTATTTTAAATATTGATGGTGATGATGATGATAATAATAATAATAATAATAATAATAATAATAATAATAATAATAAATGTTTCTTGAGCAGCAAATCATCATATTTCATATGATTTCTGAAGGATCATGTGACACTGAAGACTGAAGTAATGATGCTGAAAATTCAGCTTTCATCACAGAAATAAATTACATTTTAAAATATATTCTAATAGAAAGCAGTTATTTGAAATGGTACAAATATTTCACACTTTTGCTGTTTTTGCTGTACAATCAAATAAATCGAGAGATCAAAAAAATGCAGCCTTGGTGAGCAGAAGAGACTTTAAAAAAAAAAAAAAAAAAATCTTACAGTTCAGAAACTTTTGACTGGTAGTGTATGCATTATGTAATTCTTTTTTTGTAATGCAAAAAGATTTATTCTTCTGTATTTGTATTTTCTAGTACAAAATATCTAAACATACTTAAATCAAGATACATTTACTTGAGATGCAACCTGAAGATAAGTTATTTTTAATAAGCTTGTTGCCCTTTATTTTATTTATTTTTTTTATACATTTTGCACACTTCATTTTCAAAAATTTCTCAGAAAACAAAATGCAAGATGTTTTGGTATCTTGAATTTTCACTTGGTCTAATAAAGGTCTTGAAGATGTAAATACCTTCATAAAAGTGCAGAACCCTGCATGAGTTAATCATGTTCTGCTTGCTTGCTGGGGGGGAAAAAAATATATATATTTTTTTTTCTTTCAATTTTAATCTTCAGACCATAACACATTTATTTTCTCCTCAGGCATCCCACCTGACCAGCAGCGTCTGATTTTCGCTGGCAAACAGTTGGAAGACGGTCGCACACTTTCAGACTACAACATTCAGAAAGGTTTGTAAATGCTGGCCTGGCTTTAAAAAGAGAACCACTTTCATGTACATGCATTAGCAGTTGTTTGAGAGCTCCTGTATTTATGTCTGTGTTTTTCCTCAGAGTCCACCCTCCACCTGGTGCTGCGTCTCAGAGGAGGCATCATCGAGCCGTCTCTCAGACAGCTGGCCCAGAAATACAACTGCGAGAAGATGATCTGCCGCAAGTAAGAGCACACGCTTTACTTTTAACGTCTAGCGATGCTCTCATGTAGGTCATGTGTTGTTGATGGTGGTTGTGTTGGGAATATAATATAATGAAGCGATGTTCTGGTGTCAGGTGTTACGCCCGTCTGCACCCACGTGCCGTCAACTGCCGCAAGAAGAAGTGCGGCCACACCAACAACCTGCGTCCCAAGAAGAAGCTGAAGTAGACTGGAGCATTTGTGTGTTTCAGGAGCTGCAGGAGATTCTTTCTTCAAATAAAATGTTGAAAACAGATGCCTGGAATTTGTCTGCTCATTTGCCAAATATTGCACTTCCATGTGCTTTTCCTCTTTCTCTGTGTGAAAATTATATTATATTTCTCTAACCATTTTGTTTTCATATTTCTCTGAGGACTTTTTTTAAATGGATCCAGTGGATTTCAGTGTAATCACTGGTTCAGTTTTAGGAAACTGAGTTTTTTAAGGTTTTAAAACAATTAAAACAAAACATTCTGAAATGCTTATTTGCAGAGGCAGTAAACATAGAGTTTGTGCAATATTTAGTCACAACAGGCCTAGAATATATCAAATCTAACAAAAATTAATTCATAATATGGTTGTTTATTCTTATAATATGGGCCATTTTGACCCAAGCCTGATGCTAATATAAAACTGAGATCTGTTAAGCTTATTTTAATGCAAACAGTAAAAAAATGCCTTTTGTAATAAATAGTAAATGTAAAGTATGTTTGCAAAACAATAGTTTTCAACAAAGCATTTTAGTAAATGTAGTGTTTAATTTTTTTGCAAACACATTTACTAAAATGCTTTGTTGAAAACTCTTTTTTTGCAAGCATACTTTACATTTACTAAAATGTTTTGTTAAATTTTGTATTTTTTTTGCAAAACATTTTAGTAAATGTAAACTGCAAAAAAAAGTTTTTAACAAAGTGTTTAAGTAAATGTAGTGTTTGAAAGTTTTGTATTTTTTTTGTAAACACTACATTTACTAAAACGCTTTGTTAAAAACTTTTTTTGCAAACCTAGTTTACATTTTTTTGCAAACATACTTTACATTTACTAAAATGCTTTGTTGAATTTTTTTTTTTGCAAAACATTTTAGTAAACGTAAACTGCAAAAAAAAGTTTTCAACAAAGCATTTAAGTAGATGTAGTGTTTGCAAAAAAAAGTTCAACAAAACATTTTAGAAAATGTAAAGTATGTTTTCAAAAAAAGTTTTCAACAAAGCGTTTAAGTAAATGTAGTATGTTTGCAAAAAAAAAAAATCAAAAAGCATTTTAGTAAATGCAAAGTATGCAAAAAAATACAAAATTTTCAACAAAACATTTTAGCAAATGTAAAGTGTGTTTGCAAAAATAGTTTAACAAAGCATTTTAGTGACTGTAAACTATGTTTGCTTTGGTGTTAAGCAACTGTAATAAAAAATAATTCATAATGGGGATGTTTTTGTGTTCTTTAAGGAATGGGCCATTTTGACCCAAGCCTGTTGTTAATATAAAACTGATGTCTATTAGGATTTTTATTGCAAATAGTAAAAAATGCCTTTCAATAGTATTAATAATTAAAAAAAAAAGTTAAATGGCATAAATGTAAATTTAGAATAATACTTGAGAATTTAAGTATTTAAGAAAAAATGCTTTCAACAAAGCATTTTAGTAAATGTAAACTATGTCTGTTTTGGCATTAATTAAGCAACTAATAAAAAAAAAAGAAAAAGAAAAATTAAGCATATTTAAAATTAAATCATTTTGTTTAAATATTTTCCCAGGATGGTTTTGAGCATACATAATGCAGAAAAGAAATGAGAGGGACTGAAAAGAACTGACTGAATCACATTGCTAGTTAAATGTAAAAAAAAAATATTTCACAAGCTTAATATCTGATAATAATAATATCTGCTAATATCTGATTGATGTCCATTAAACATTTTCCATGTGAGAACAATGAAAATATTGTAAAAATGTAAGCATTTTAATGGTACAAATTTGAATCTCCAAAACGGAGTAATTTTTAAATGACATGAATTTATTCATTCAGAATAAAAGTATTTGAGATTAAAGTTTTAAAAAACGCATCTAAGTTAAAAGTATATTTGCTTTGGCGTTGAGCAAATTTAATTTAAGTTTTAAGTTAAACATACTTAAATATATTAACATTTTGTTTAAATATTACTTTTGCATGCATGCACAGAAAACAAAAAGTACAAATTCACATTTTAAAGCATGCATTCTGTATTTTTAAACACGCATTTGCGATAATTGAGCAAATATAATACTTAAACTTATGCAACTTTAAATCAGTCTAATTGATATTACTTTGCCAGGCTGTTTTGAGCACATGTACAGTAAATGCAATAAACCACACATGTAATTCAATGTAAAACAAATTTATTCAGCAGGTTTCCTTTAAATTCAGAGAACATGATATATTGTGAGACTTTGCTTCGGAGTTTCCAGCTGATTGCGTTAGCCGGTCGGCACAGTATTACTCTTAATATTGTAGAATGAAATACTGTCATCATCGCATAATCAGGCGATCAAGAGCTGCAGGAGAAACCTAAGATGCATGTGGAAAAATAAGGCTCTCACGTCAGAGTAAAGACATTCGGAGCACTTACGAGCAGAAATGAGGATGGCACCTTATGACAGACAGTTTGAGTCCTTGAAAAAGAGTTCTCGCCACTTTTAAAGCTCAAATATTCTCCAAATCATATCACACATGCTCTCATTGTCGATTATACAAAGCAGTACACATACTCAAGTACTGCATGAAGAAGAAGAAGAAATATAAAAGTAAACACCTGTTTATTTGACCCTATATATTTATAAAGCACACAAATACAAACGTGGCTTGTGCTGTTCGTGCCGAACCCTGCGGATTGAGAGAACAGATAAAAACAGGCCGTTGGCACTTAAAATACTGCAGTCGGAAGCCATACGAGCGGCTTTCTTGTGCTATAATAAAGATACCGTATAATGCAACGACCAAAACACAACTGTACAACCATTACAGCCTATGACTTAAAGAAATTATTCAACTGAAAATGAAAGTTCAATGAAAATGTACTTAAATTCAGGCCATCAGAAATGAAAAGGAGTTTGTTTCTTCATCAGATTTAGAGAAACGTAGCATTACATCACTCGCTGGGTGCCGTCAGAATGTGATAAAGACATCAAAACAATCCACAAGTAACCCACACCACTCCAGACCATCAGTTAACATCTTGAGAAGACAAAAGCTGAAACAAACCCATCATTAAGACGTTTTAACTTCAAACTGTTGCTTCTGGTCAAAATATGAACATAAAGGAAAAGAGAAAAAATTAAATAATAATAAAAAATAAATATATATATATATATATATATATATATATAAGTTCTATATATATGTAATTCTATGTAATATATATATATACATTTTGTATTTTAAACATGCATTTGCTTGGGCATTAATTGAACAAACATAATACTTAGCAAAGTTGTGATATTTAAATAAAACCATTTGTTTACAAATTGTCACAATTTAAAATAATAATTGAATGTAGAAAAAACAAAACAAAATGAAAAGTATAATTAAAAAAAAAAAAAAAAAATAATAATAATAATAACAACAACATTAATAATAAAAATGTGAAAAGTTCTGAATAATGCATTTTGTTTTTTAAACATGCATTTGCTTGGGCATTAATTGGGCAAACATAATTAGCAAAGTTGAGATATCTAAATAAATCTAATTCAAACCATTTTTTTTTTTTAAATATTACATTTTCCAGGATTTTTTTTTTTTGAGCATTTGTAATTGCAATAAATCACATCAGTAACTGAATGTAACTCAATACACTCCAAGTTGTACAGAAATTTGTGAATTTTTGTAACTAAATTATTAAAATATAAACATTTTAACATTAACAATTTAGTAATGTTTTAATATTTTAACAAAACAATATTTGAATTAAAACCACAATTTAAAATAACAATTGAAAGCAGATATAAAAAAAAAGCAAAAAAAAAAAAAAAAGAATATTCAAAAAATAATTATTTAATCATAATAATAATACTAATAATAATAATAATAATAATAATAATAAAATAAAATTAAAAAAGTTCTAAATAATGCATTTTGTATTTTCAAATGTGCATTTTCTTGGCCATTAATTGAGCAAACATAATACTTAGCAAAGTTCTGATATTTAAATAAATCAAATTTAAACCATTTGTTTAAATATTACATTTCCCAAGATTTTTTTTTTTTTGAGCATTTGTAATTGCAATAAATCACACTCAGTAACTGAATGCAACTCAACACACTTCCAGTTGTACAGAAATTTGTGAATTTTCTTAAACTAAATTATTAAGATATAAACATTTTAACAATTTAGTAATATTTTAAATATATATATATATATATATATATATATATATATATATATATATATTCAAAAAATATGAATAATAATAAGTAATGCAATTAATAATGTTTTAATATTCTAACAAAATAATATTTAAATTAAAACCACAATTTAAAATAATAACTGAATGAGATACAAAAAAAAAAAAAGCCAAAATAAATAAATAAATAAAAAAGCAAAAAATAAAAAAATAAATTGTCATGGCACCCATTCACTGCAGAGGATCCATTGGGGAGCGAGTGATGGAATGCACATGGGATACACATTTCCCCAAATCTGATGAAGAAACAAACTCATCTACATCTTGGATGGTCTGAGGGTGAGCACATTTAACAAATTTTCATTTTTTGTCGAACTCTTCCTTTAATCAAATTAAAGTTTGAAGCCTTAGAGCTGCACAAAGCAACTAGACTAGATGCATTCAAGCACATTCATGAATCCATTCCTCAATGAAGAACTACAGCTATTCCTAAGTATAAATTCCCTCGTGAGTTCAAGGGATCTTAATATTCTATCATAACAGAATTGTTTATTTCTACCTACTCATATATTTCTGCCAATGCAGCTACTATTTAATACTGTATTTCAGTGCTGTCGTCTAAACTAAGCATTCCACAGTATGAACATAGAGAGGCGTTTGGCGTTTGGCGCCACATTCAAGCTGGTCTTTGGTTTCCACTCACACCCAGCTGACATTCAGAAAAACAAACTCCACGCCACAAAAAGCTCATTCATGACTCTCTAAAACGGTAAACATCATTTTCACTCATATTTTCACCTGCGTCTCCCAAAAGATCTTTGCTA
>CM070008.1:38853645-38926145 GCA_036247105.1 Cirrhinus mrigala | reverse complement strand
ACATAATAGCCATTCATGCTTAAGATGTTACAGAACTGCATTTTTAAACTAAATTTTTTTTTTTTTTAAAAATACAATAATAAAAATATAATTATTAATTTAATTATTACTAAAATAACACTTAAATTGAAAAAAAAAAAAAGAAATATATTAGCCCTCTACATAATAGCATTCATGCTTAAGATGTTACAAAAATGCATTTTAAGCTAAATTATTATTTTTAAAAAACTGCATTAATAAAATTTTATAATTAAATTACTTAGTTTAGTTATTTTTATAGTTATAAATTAAATAAAATTGAATTAGATGTTAAAAAAGAAAAATGTTCGTAAATATATGACTTCCACATTACAGCCACTTATGCTTAAGATGGCATTTTTAAGCTAAATTACTCTTTTTAATAAGTTCATTTATAATAAAAATTATTAAAATAACAAATGTAAAAAAAAAAGCAAATGTTCATAAAAATATATTTGCCCTCTACATAATAGCCATTCATGCTTAATGATGTTACAGAAATGCATTTCTAAGCTAAATTATTATTTAAAAAAATTACATTAATAAAAATTAAATAATTTTAATTATTACTAAAATAACACTAATGTAAGAAAAAAAGCAAAAAAAAAAAATTAGAAAAAAAATTAGAAACTAGATGAAAGTGAAATTAGATGTAAAAAAAGGTTCATAAATATATATCTGAATTTCACATAACAGCCATCTGTGCTATATAATATTAATATAATTAAATTATCACTTGAATTATTATTAAAATAATTTAATGTGGAAAAAAACTGCGAACAAAATGCAAAAAAGAACAAAAAACTTTTTTTTTTGCATTTTTTTCACATTAAATTTGAATAATAATATTTATTTTGCATCCTGACCATGCACAAAATATAAAAAATGTACAAAAATATAAAAAAGTTTTTAATTTTTTTAAAAATACATTATACAATCATTTTTAACATTATTAAATATTATTGAACATCTTTAGCAATTATTAAACTAATAATTAAAAAAAAAAAAAAAACTAAAGCAGTCAATCTCTATACAATCCTGTGTAAATATAGTACATTTAGGTTCTGCACTAAACTGAATTATTAATTCAGCTGTGCATAGTCTGTCTTTAATGAACCTAATATCAGTCTCTTCATCACACAAAGCATCAAACGAGTTCCGAAGACCTTGAATACAGTATAAAGGACATGTTTTCTGTCCCTTTCCTATGAAAGAGAGCCGTGTGATGGGCTATTGTGGTGTTTCTGAGAAACCTGTCTGAAAATAGTCATTATTTTTGCAGCTCTAATTCACAGAACTGTCTGTTCTCACAGGAGTCTTTCCAGGAAACAGGCTCTTATTGATAAGACAGTGAGTTTAGAGCATGTGTGATGTTTTGAGGCTCAGATGAAAGCGCTCATGACTCATTCACCGACCTGCCTGTTCATTTCGCTACGAACACACAGTCTGTTCTGCTTCAGCGTGAAATCATCTTAGAACTTCACTCGGACTGAATCTCCAGCATAATGGCCGTCATAAAGCCCCACCGCTGACCTACATACACATTCAGTGATTATTCAGCCATTATATTTGAATAATGCATCACAGCTGACAGTAAAGGACAGTAGAAAGGAAACTGGGCCGAGTGTTTCACGCCACGCTTTAACCAGATGTGATGCGACGATCTCGATATTTCTGTCCTCTGTCAGTAGAAATGCATAAGTATAAATTCTGTGCAAAATTCACAACCAATCAAATTTGAGGTTTAAAATGCAGAGTGCATTACCGTTCAGAAATCTTTGGTCGGGTTGAAGTAATTCACCAAAGCTGCATTTATTTGATTAAAAATACAGTAAAATCAGTAATATTGTGAAATATTATTGCAATTTCAAATAGCTGGTTTCTGTGTGAATATATATTAAAATGTAATTTATTCCTGTGATCAAAGCTGAATTTTCAGCATCATTACTCCAGTCTTCAGTGTCACATGATCCTTCAGAAATCATTCTAATATGCTGATTTGCTGCTCAAAAAACATTTCTGATTACTAGAAATGTTGAAAACATTTTTTGAAACTAAACTATGAATAAAATGTAAATAAAAAGTAATATTAATCATAAAATATTACTACATGATTTTAATTATGAAAAAAAATGGACAAAAGCAGAAAACATTAGTAAAAATTAATTAAATAAATGGTAATTCTAAAATAATTAAATAATTTTTTGTTAAAAATGTCATGTAAACAAAATAAAAAAAAACAAAAAAAAAAACATGCCATTCATGCTTAAGTGAGATGCTACAGAAACACATTTATAAAGCTAAAATATTATTAAAATATAATTTTAAAAATATTAATATCATAAAATTATTATTTTAATTAATAATGCTTAAGTGAGATGCTACAGAAACACATTTATAAAGCTAAAATATTATTAAAATATAATTTGTAAAATATTAATATCATAAAATTATTATTTTAATTATCAATGCTTAAGTGAGATGCTATGGAAAAACATTTTTAATGCTAAAATATTATTAAAAAATAATGTAAAAAATATGAATATCATAAAATTATTATTTTAATTATTAATGCTTAAGTGAGATGCTATGGAAACACATTTTTAAAGCTCAAATATTATTAAAATATAATTTATAATTTCTATATAATTAAAAATCAAATAAATTAAACTAAAAAAAATAAAATAAATAAATCACCTTAAATAAATAAATAAACTTATTTTATTTCAGCTGGAGCTGGTAGTCATGGCAGCATTTCTCATTTTAAGCTAATAAATATTTATATCATAAAATTATTATTTTAATTATTCATGCTTAAGTGAGATGCTACAGAAACATTTTCAAAGCTAAAATATTTGTAATATATAATTAAACATTAATATCACACAATTAATTATTATTTTAATTATTAATGCTTAAGTGGGATGCTATGGAAACATTTTCAAAGCTAAAATATTAAAATATAATTTTAAAATATTAATATCATAAAATTATTATTTCAATTATTAATGCTTAAGTGAGATGCTATGGAAACATTTTTAAAGCTAAAATATTAAAATATAATTATTAATATCATGAAATTATTATTTTAATTAATAAAACAATTGTAAAAAAAAAAAAAAAATGCAAAAATCTCTATACAATTGTGAACCTTATGTAAATATTTAAATCCGTTTTTTTTAAATTACTAATGAGTTACGCTTTTTAGGCTAAATTGTTACTAAAATACAATACATTTTGACATTATTAAAATATTATTCAATTATTATTTTAGCTATTTGTAAAATAAGTCAATATCTGTATACAACTGTTAATCTTGTGTAAATACATTTATACCATTTCTGTTTCTTTTTGTGGAAATCATGATGCATTTGATTTTTCTGGATTCTTTGATGAATAGAAACTTCAAAAAACAGCACTTATTTGAAATAGAAAATTTCAGAATAATGTGCACTGATGAAATGTCTATGAATTAATAAGGTCAATAATGAAGCTTTTTTTCCTGATAATAATCAAATGTTTCTCAGCTCCATGTTTCATCTATCCGCAGTTAACGCAGTGCAAACACACTCAGAGTCACTCAGGAGAAAGAGGAGCAGCTCCTAAAGGTCTGTGGCACTTGAAGGGCCTTAAGAGAGACTGGCTTATTTTTAACCGTGTAAAGTGCAAAAAAAAAAAAAAGTTTCCAATCGAGGGTCTGGCAGCTCCCCCTGGTGATATTTCAGTTCTCCTAACTAGGCCATTGAAAGTAGGATATTGCTGTCCTACAAACCACCCCACATCTCTCTCTCTCTTCCTCTTTTCCTCCAGTCCCGTGAGACATGAACCATTTTCAACCACCTGGTCGCCCGTTCTGGGCTTGGAGACGCAGCGAGATCGAGGGCCACCTCTCGCAAACGCGGCGTTCGGCGATAACGAGAGCAAACGCAGAGATGTGAGAGAAAAGGAAAGGGTGATGATGACGATCCGTTCGGATCGATGGTGAGTCTGATCATCTCTGGCGCTTTTTTGCTTTTGATTCTCACTTGGTTTCCTTCTTAAATCTCTTGAAATTATCAACCAGGTCAATTAAAGTGCCTTTTTTTTTTTTTTTTTTCAATTTAAGGCAAGGCACATTTTTTTTTTATACAACACACTTGATACACAGATGTTATTCAAAGTGCTTTACATGAAACATTTCTGATTATTATCAACATTACAGAAATTAATTTTAATTATTATTAAGATAATGTAAATAATGGAGATAATGCGGAAAAAAAATGCAAAAAAAAAAAAAAAAAAATCTGTTTTTACACATTTTTAGCTAAATTACTATTAACATAAACTCTAGTATTCATAAAATCTTCAATTATTATAACTTATTGTATTAATGTCTTGTAAAAAAAGTTCTAAAAAAAAAAAATCGATTCAATTATTATACATCATTAATAAAGTAATCAAAGTTTCTTAAGAAATAAAAAAAAATACAAAAAAGAAGTAAAAAATTGAAGAAAAGAATAGGTAAAAAATAAATAAATAATAATAATAGTAATAATAATAATAATAATAATAATAATATATATAAGTGTATTAAATTCAAGGCATATCTCATGCACATTTAATTCTTTTTATATTGCTTCAAAATGGTTATACAGTAATTAAAACTTTACTAGTTTTAGTTTATTTTTTGCTAAAAAAAATTTTTATTTAATACTTAAAATAAATATGAACTGAAAAACAAAAAAAATAATAATAAAAGGCCAAATTTCTCATATTCAGCTATTTTAACAATGTACCAAAATAACCAAAACCAAAAAAAAAATATTTAAAAAAACAATTATAATAAAAAATAAATTAATAAATAAAATAATAAAAATATATACTAAACACTTAATTTCATC
Source organism: Cirrhinus mrigala (assembly GCA_036247105.1). Classification (NCBI taxonomy): domain Eukaryota; kingdom Metazoa; phylum Chordata; class Actinopteri; order Cypriniformes; family Cyprinidae; genus Cirrhinus; species Cirrhinus mrigala. The sequence goes on along the minus strand of CM070008.1, from coordinate 38,921,247 downwards.
TCATAGCCATGGCAGCATTTCACATTTTAAGCTGAAGTACTAAAACAAATAAATTCAAATAAATAAAAACTATATACAAAAAAGATAACTAAAAATGATAAAAAAAAAAAGAAAAAAACATTTTAAATAAATAAAAACTATATACAAAATAAAAGAGACAACTAAAAGTGATAAAAAAAAACCCATTTTAAATAAATAAAAACTATATACAAAATAAAAAAGACAACTAAAAATTATATTAAAAAAAAAATGATAAAAACAATAAAATTACTAAAACATCAACTAAAATTAACAATTTTTTTAAAAAATAAAATTCAAAATATTAACAAAAGCTATAAGGTAAATCAATGATACTAAAATAACAAATAATAACTATAATAATACAGTGCTGCAGATAATCAATATTAACTCTTGATTTATTTTTGTACTGTTGATTATATTGTCATCCTTATTCTAGTTTCTCCAGTGCTTTCGCAGCCCGTTCCATATTGCATACTGTCTGAAAGCAGTGTATATTTATCATATTTTCACCTGATCTCGTAATCTCTCGGTCTCCTCTTGATACGCCGCCAGCTGTTTCTTCCACTGCTCCACGTTAGCGTTAGCCTCATGCAGCGCCGCCACCAGTTTCGAGTTACTGTCCTGTAAGGTGAAGAGCTCGGCCTCCAGATTCAACTCACAGATCGACCTGAAACACACACGAACACTCACCATCTCAACACATGAATCAGATGAATCTAATCACATCTCAACATCATTTAATCAAAATCCAGCAGATCAATATAATTGAAGCTTTAATGCGTTGTGCATCAAAGTAAACATGCACTGTATAAAATAGTACTTTCATTACTTAGCATTACACCAATCAATCAGATTCAAAATTGCATCATCAAATCAACATGACAACATATAATAATGCGGTTTCCCAGAGGTCAAAGTTCATTTTATGATAATGACTAACCAGGGTTATTACTGTTAATGAAAACTATTAAAACATAATAGAAATAAAGTAGAAATATGAAAAATGAACTAAATGAACATTTGAAATACTGCATTGGCAACTAACTGAAATGAATTTAGGTTAAGACAACATTAAAAACTTAAACATTAATGTTATAAAAATAATAATGACCAAAAAAAGACATAAAACTGAACAATAAACTTCAATATTATATAATAAAATTACAAAAATAACAATATTAAAATAATAAAAATGACAAAAATGAATAAAAACTAATACGGAACTAAAACTGAAATAAAAATTCACCCTTAACATTATACAATAATAATAATAATAATAAATAAATAAAAATGATAAAAAAACAACAAAATTACATAAAAATTAAAATGAAATCTAAAATTAAAATTAAAATTGAAAATATAAAAATGAATTCAAAATAATACTTAATTTCAATAATATAAATTATAAAAGTATATAAATAATACTAAAATAATGCTTTCATCAATAGAGAAAATAATAAAATCATCCAGGTGTATACTGTTGTTTTCACATTTTGTCTGACAAATAATGTCAAAAAAGCAAACTACTAGAGTTTTCAGAATAGCATCTCATCTGTAATTTTGCAGAAAATTGTTCCCAGGAATAAAGCGGAGCGTCGGCTCATGCAAATGCTCTCGACTGGTTACTTTTACAAGAACTATTCAGATGCTCTCCATAGCAACCCTGTTACAAAAGAGTCCTGTGATGATCGAACACAACAGCAAACGGGTGAGAATTAAAGGAGTAAGTGTGAGAGTGTGTGTGTGTGTGTGTGTTTATTACTCATCAGACTAATGGCAGATCAGTACAGCGTCTCTCCTGACATGACTGTGTCAGAGGAACCAATTCATGGATGGAAAACTATATATATATATATATACACATACATATGACAAAAAAAACAATAACTAAAAAAATAAAATAAAAAAAAACTATAACGTATAAAGTAAAATAATAATAAAAATGACAAAAAAGGAATGAAAACTAAAAAGGAACTAAAACAAATCAAAATAAATTAAATTTTAACATTATATAATAATATTAAAATATTTACAAATAATAATGAAATGACAAAACTGACAAAATTACACAAAAAATAAATTGACAATAAAAAGTGAAAAGATAAATATGAATTCAAAATAAGTTAATTATACTTAATAATACAAAATAATACTTAATACTTAATAATTAAATAATGATAATTAACAATACTTAATATACTGTATAATAATAAAAATATAATAAACATAATAAAAATATAATGATAAATAAAACATTTTATTTCAACAAGTTGCAAAGGCTACAATTCTAATTTTAATTTAGTTAAACATGATGCACTAAAAAAACAAACTGAAATAAAAATGTATAAAAAAGTAAAATGTAATAATAAATGTGTATAGATATAAAAACAAACAAAAAAAACCCCAAAACAAAATAACTAAAAAAATAACTAAACTAAAATTAAAATGAAAACAGAATATATCAAATTAAAAACGGATTCAAAATATGAATAAAACTATAATAGTAACTCAATGATACCAAAAATAAAGTTTATTTAATAATGAATTAATTCATCAAATTTATGAATCACTGAATATTTATTTATTTAATCAACACCGAACATTTAAACTGCACTTTTTAAATCTACTTACATTTCCACTCCAATTCATTGTTGAAATAAAAACATTCAAACAGTGGCTGTTTATTCTAAAATACACTAAATAATGAAGACAAAATGTTAGAAAACATAATGAATATGTAATATAGTGAGTAATTTTTTTTTAAAGTTGACTAACAAGTTTATTGACATTAAATGACTTTCTTAGGATAAACATTACGTTACCTGAAGCCTTTTTTTGGGTAGAAACACTGGTTGATCGATTACATGAGACTTGACACATTTTAATAAGTTGATTTGTTTCTTTCAACACCTTGTGATGTTCATTCATGCTTATTTCATAAACTAAACATCATCACTTTAATGATTTTGGCTCTCCAAAACTGCCAAAATGTTGATGCATTTCTAGTTTGCATGTGCAAAATTTGGTACCGTGATGCAAGCGTGCTGGAGGCGGTTGCTATGCAGTTGCTAGGGTGTTCAGAACGGCTGCTACAACAACTCACATGGCAAAGAGGCCTGTAATTGTGTGCATTCAGGAAAGCTGAATTTAGGGGCATTTTATGGGCTCTTTCAGGCAGGAAAAAGCCCATTATAGTGTAATAAATGGCTGTTACACATTTTCTTTGACAATATTTTTCTGCAAATGTGCAAAGGCGGACATGTGGTTTAGAGAACGCGGCTGACGTCTTACCCCTCTGAGAGCATCTTCTTAATGCGCTCCTTCTCTGAGGACAGAGTAATGTCAGCGCTCTGGCTCCGGAAGAGCTTGTCCTCCGGTCCGTTCACACACATCACTGGAGGAGACTGCAGCTCATCAGACAAGTCCTACAACACACACACACACACACACAGAGAAGAACAGTGTTATCAGATGAATCCAGACACACTGACAGCTCAACGTCTGTGTGACTCACACTGACAGACTTCAAGGAAAATCCTTTTTACAGACAACCGAGTATTACACTAAAAAACTTAGCAGTAGTAAAATAAATATTATTTATATTATATAAAATGATATAGAAACAGTGCCAACTGTGAGTTGCGTCCCAAAGAATTATTATTATTGATACTGAACTCAGTCACATAATTCAATAGATGGTAATTTTTTTTTTTTTTTTTTTTGCATGTAATGCAAACAAAATACTTTTATTTTAAAATGTTTTTAACATGTCGGCATATTAAGAAAGAGATATGTCATAGATTACTATATACGTCACAGTATGTACTAATATTCTTACAGTATATTAAAATTTTAACTATTTTAATTGTCATTTTAAGAGTTTTGTGTCTGATTACAGGGTACAATAGTGAAACAAGGCAACAAAACTGTGATACTAGCAGAATTTAGTCAGTAATTTCTATTCTAAATAAATATGTAATATTTATTTTGTAATATGTAAAATGTAAATATATAAATATAAATTCTAAATATATACATGGCTTTTTTGTTTATACACACAATAATTAATATTAATTAATAAAATATTAAATAATGTATTGTTAAATTAATTGAAAAATTAATAATTTATCATGTATACATTTTTTATTATGTATACACACAATAAGTGCTTTATATATTATTTTAATAAATTTACAACAGTTATGTTTTCTACTTATTTCCAGGTATTAAACACATTATTATACATACATAATCTACCATACAAATAATATCACAATAAATAAATAAATCAATAAAAGAACTTTTCAAGATTGTAACCCTGTATTTGGTTAAAATAAGTAATTAAATTTTATTCTAAATATATATAATTATTAAGTGTTTGGACAGTAAGATTTTAATTTTTTTTTTTTTTTAAGAAGTCTCTTCTGCTCACCATTTATTTGATCCAAAGTACAGCAAAAACAGTAAAATTGTGAAATATTTCTACTATTTAAAATAAAGTTTTCTATTCTAATATATTTTAACATATAATTTATTCCTGTGATTTCAAAGCAGAATTTTTACCATCATTACTCTAGTAACATGATCCTTCAGAAATCATTGTAATATTCTGATTTGCTGCTTAAAAAAAAAAAAAAAAAAATACATACAAATATATATATACATACACACACACACACATATATATATATATATATATATATATATATATATATATATATATATATATATATATATATAATGTTTCTTAAACAGCAAAGCAGCATATTAGAATGATTTCTGAAGGATCATGTGACACTGAAGACTGGAGTAATGATGCAAAAATGTAGCTTTGATCACAGGAATAAATTACATTTTAAAATATATTAAAATACAAAATTATTTTAAACAGTATAAATATTTCAAAATGTTACAGTTTTTGCTGTACTTTGGATCAAATAAATGCAGGCTTCGTGAGCAAAAGACACTTCTTTAAAAAAAAAACATTAAAAAAAACTTTGACTGGTAGTGTACATAAATAAATAAAAAAATATATTGTTGGTTGCAACACCATATTCAGTTAAAATTAGTAATTTATTTTATAGAACGATTTGTAGATTTATGTATTTTTCATAAGTTCAAAACTTAAAAAAAAGACACATTTTCAAGTACAAATGGCACTGCTGATGAATGAGCCAGATCCATTAGTTGAGTTTAAAATGCATAACAAGGACATTCTCAGTCTTGTTATAATAAAAAGTGAGCTAATTCACCATAATGAGCAGGATCGTATCATTATAAATAGGCCAGCGCTAAAATTATGAGAAATTATTTCAGCTGTCATTGTAAATCATTATTTCCACTTGGACATTTTACTCTATTTCAGCATTCAGAGTTATGAAATATGATTAGTTTCTGGTGAAGGTGAAAGCCCGTCTCTGTCTCGTGTGAAATGACCTGATTTTGCTCCTGCAGTGGCAGATGATGCTACAGGGTTGACCGTGGGAGTCAGCTGATTGTGGGACACGTGATGTGAGTGTTAGAATGTGATAAAGCACAAACCCCCTTTACCACATCCACAGCGCCTGCTTTTATTCCCACAAAACTCTGACTCGTGCTGTGGCGCTCATGCTGATGCGTGTGAGTGAATGTCAAACTCACCTGAGAGAACTGATGGCGTCCAGATTGAAAGCATTGAGAGAAAATGATAAAAGATACATTCATTCACATCATGTGTGGGGAAGAACGTGACATTTTTACGTTACCCACACACTTCTACAAACCTACCCGCCATCTTTTGGTATAAAAAACATTTAGTGCCATTCAAATACATAAAAGATCAATAATATGTTTAATTAATTTAAATGTTGTAGTGGTTGGGGGCAACTGTAATACTTCAAAATATATTTGGTCAATTTATCTCAAATAAATATATCATTGGTTTAATACTTATAAACAGTATTAAACACTTTAAATTTAAACTTTTAATTTAAATTGACAGCTGCAGATTATTACAGTGAACTAAATATATATATATATATAACCTTCCGTTACCTGAAATAAAAAAAACTTTAATTGAAATAAATCATGAGGAGAAAAAAACCTTAAACTTACTATATTTCAGCTAGTTGTCAAGGTAACTTTACTCAACTTTATTTAATTTAATGCAATAAAATAACTAAGAAAAATAATTAATTAAAATACGAAAAAAGACAAAGTAATACGAAAACGGCAAAAAACACAAACAAAATTACTAAAAATGTAACAAAGTAAAATGAAAATATCAGAATAAAAAAAAAAAAATATATATATATAAATAAAAACTCAAAATATGAATAAAACTATAGGGTGCCTAATAATACTAAAATAACACTGAACACTGACAATACTTATGTGTTAAGTCTTTACTACTACTACTACTACTACTACTACTATTATTATAATTCAATGGTTTATATATTTTAAATATATTTATAGTAAATATATTTAAAATATATGTTTTAAATCTTAGTTTAAAATATTGAAATATATCTATTATTTTTAAAATATAATAATTATAATTATTATATATATATATATATATATATATATATATATATATATATATATATATATATATATATATATATATATATATAATTATAAAAATATAAATAATTGTATATAATTATACATACAATTTAAAGTATATATATATATATATATATATATATATATATATATATATATATTAGTATAGAGAGAGATAGAGAGAGAGATTTTTTTTAAGTATAGAAATAAATATATTTAAAATATATTTATATTAAACAAACATTTATATATCTATAGAATTTACTTTAAAAAAACTTTTAATTTAGTCATAAAATTTTTATTTCATAGCTAGTATTACAGTGAAACCACACAAGCATGAAATTAAAGTCAACGTTATCGAGACTTCAGACAGCAGAAAAAACACAGGCCATTCAAAAATTAAAAACTTAGTTAAAATAATAATAATAATAATAATAATAATTATTGCTGAAATGATCTCACTTCTTTTTCACAAACTTAGAGAAATCTACTGAGCATGTGCCGAATAATTATAACTCCAGCAATTGAACAAGTTCTCAGTATTTGAGATTAACAACAGTATTTGCAACTATTAAATTGTCTTGTTCTCACAACAGAAGCAAAACTGAATACGGTCTGTCTGTATGAATGAGTAACTGAAGGAAAAACACTCTGACAAAGAGTCCAAAATACAGCATAAAACCTTTTAGGTAATAACAGACCAAACTCATGATCAAAATTTAGTTGTGAATCTTGATCTAATCTAGATTTCAGGTGTCACTCCGGATTAAAACCAAACTGTGTGTAAATGCAACCATGTTTAACTCTCTAAAACAGGACAGACGAATGCATTCTGCTGCTGAAGCTTGATTCAGACTTCTCAGATAATATAACGAGAACAGACGTGGACAAAAGCGAAACTGAAGTGCATTGTGCAGAATTGAGTGTGAACAGCAGAACAAACGGCTCTCGTCAGGAGGTCGAGAGGTCTGCATCTCTAACGGCCCTTTAACAGCCCGATGACCTGAAAAGACGAGCAGCTCGACATCATATGAGAAGACAGACACTGGCAGAGAGCAAACAGGACGGCTCCGGATAATTTTATCACTGTCCTAGTTCTCCTCTCACTTCCCAGTGAGACGAATGACCCAGCTCATTCTGCTCTAGGATTACAGTAACCCTTCACTTACCACACACACACACACACACACACACACACACACACACACACACACACAAGATCTGTCAGATGAACAACAGAAACTACAGGAAGATGAGTCAGTGCTAGGGGGTTCTGGGCCATTGCTAAGGCATCACCATGGAGTTGCTGGTGTCCAGTGTTGCCATGGCGTTACTATGCAGCTGCTAAAGTGTTGCGAGTGGTTGTTAAGATGTTACCATGTGGACGTTAAAAAGTGGCGTCAATGTGTTGCCAGCCTTGTATAATATTAGGTGGTTGCCAGGGCGTCACCATGGAGTTGCTAAAGTGTTGTGAGTGCCAGGGTTGCCAGGGCGTTACTATGCAGCTGCTAAAGTGTTGCAAGTGGTTGTTGAGGATGTTGCCATGTGGATGTTAAAAAGTGGTGCCAATGTGTTGCCAGCCTTCTAGAATGTCTGGTGGTTGCCAGCGTGTTGCTATGCAGATGCTAAAGTGTTGTGAGTGCCAGGGTTGCCAGGGCGTTACTATGCAGCTGCTAAAGTGTTGCAAGTGGTTGTTAGGATGTTGCCATGTGGATGTTAAAAAGTGGCGTCTATGTGTCGCCAGCCTTCTAGAATGTTGAGTGGTTGCCATGTTGCTGCTGCTAGAGTGTTGTGAGTGACAAGGTTGCCAGGGCATTGTTATGCAGCTGCTATAGCGTTGTGAGAGCCAGGGTTGCCAGGGTGTTGCTATGCAGCTTTAATGTAATGCCAGGCTTCTAGAATGTTGGGTGGTTGACAAGGTGTTGCTATACATTTGCTATAGTGTTGTGAGTAGTTGCTAGGATATTGCGAAGGAGTTGCTTCAATACTGCTAGAATGTTGGGTGGCTGCTATGCTGCTGCTAGAGCACTGTGAGTGCCAAGATGCCAGGGCATTGCTATGCAGCTGCTAAAATGTTGTAAACGGTTGCAAGGATGTTGCTATGTGGTTTCTACAGAGTTGCTTCAATGGGCTGTTAGGCTACTAGAATGCTGGGTGGTTGCCAGGGTGTTGCTATGCAGCTTTTAATGTATTGCCAGGATTCTAGAATGCTTTTTGGTTGCCAGGCTGGTTACTTTGCAGCTGCTCAAATGCTATGTGGTTGCTAAGGAGCTGCTTTAAAGAGTTCCCAGGCTGTTAGAATGTTGGGTGGTTGCCAGGACATTGCTAAGGAGATACAAAAGTGTTCTGGGTGTCATGTTTGCTGGGGTGTTGCTATGCAGCTTCAGAATGGCTTCTAGAATGTTTGGTGGTTGCCAGGGTGTTGCTATGCAGCTGCTTAAGTGTTGTGAGTGGTTGTTGGGATGTTGCAATGAAGTTGTTAAGGAGTGGCTTCAATGCATTGCCGGGCTACTAGAATGTTGGGTGGTTGCCAGGGTGCTGCTATGCATCTTTAATGTATTACCAGGCTTCTAGAATGATGGGTGGTTGCCAGGGTGTTGCCATGCAGCTGCTAAAGTGTTGTGAGTGGTCATACGACTAAGTGGTTCTTACAGAGTTACTTCAATGTGTTGCTATGCTACTAGAATGTTGGGTGGTTGCCAGGGCATTGCTATGCAGCTGCTAAAGTGTTGCGAGTGGTTGTTTGAATGTTGCTATTTTGGTTGTTAAGGAGTGGCTTCAATGCATTGCCAGGTTGACAGAATGTTTGGTGGTTGCCAGGGCGTTTCCATGCATCTGCTAAAGTGTTGTAAGGATGTTGCTATGTGGTTCTTACAGAGTTGCTTCAATGTATTGCTATGCTACTAGAATGTTGTGTGGCTGCTAGGGTGTTGCTATGCATCTTTAATCTATTGCCAGGCTTCTGGAATGATGGCTGAATGCCAGGGCGTTGCTATGCAGCTGCTAAAGTGTTGCGAGTGGTTGTCTGGATGTTGCTATGAGGTTGTTAAGGAGTGACTTAAACACATTGCTGGGCTACTAGAATGTTTGGTGGTTGCCAGGCATTGCCATTCATCTGCTAAAGTATTGTAAGGATGTTGCTATGTGGTTCTATGCTGGAATGTTGAGTGGTTGCCAGGGTGTTGCCATGCAGCTGCTTAGGTGTTCTAAATGGTTAACAGGCCATTTCTCTTTGGTTTCTAAGCTGCCCAATGTTGCCAGTTGTTGGCTGGGCAATGCAATGTGGATGCTAAAGTCTTCAGAGTGGTTGTTAGGTCACTCCTATACAGTTGCTTGGGCTTTTTAAAGCAGTTGCTAGGGTGTTGTGGGTGCTTGCTAGCAGGGTCTGAAATTAACTGGGTCGTGAGGCAAAATGCACCCTCAATTCGGCAAAATCACGGCTGCAAAATCTGTTTATGTACGTATTGTATGGAAAATAAATGATGCCACACCTGGGGTGCTGCGATACTGAGTGCTGCGGTGCTCAGCTCCATCTTGTCCTGCGATTTCTCTCTAGCCAGACGTGCAGCCTCCTTCACTTCTTTAAAACGCTCAGCAAACTGCAACAAAACACATAATACTGTATTATATGCAAAGGTGATGCAAGTATTTGCAAACATGCTTGTGTAGAACTATATTATGTTGGGTTTTATCCACCTTCTTGATTGCATTTGAAGCATTTGCATTCATGCACTTGCACAATGTACTGTGAGTCATTTCTCTATAAACAACCCATTAAAGCAGTTTTATTGTCTTGACATCCACACCTGGTGCAGCTGCTGCTCCGTGGCGAATCCGAGGCCATAGACGGTGTTCGCTCTACTGTCCGCCCACTGACCGAACTTCTGAGACGTCTTGGTGAATGTCATGTTAGGGCTGATTGAGCTGTTGATGATCGCCTGACGAGAGAGGACGACAGTTGCAGAAAATTCTTAATAAGCACCCATTTAAAAGAATGCAAAACCAGAATATTAAATCTGAAAAATGAAAACAGCTGACGGTAGCCAACATTTTTTGAAATATCTTCTTTTGTGTTTAACAGAAGAAAGAAACACATACAGGTTTGAAACAACTCGAGAGTAAGTAAAATATGACAGTTTTCATTTTTGGGGTGAACTGTCCTTTTAAGTCAAATTTAAAAATGCAATCAAATCTGGTCACTTATACACAACACATGCAAGAATACCAGAAAGGTTTGTGATGCAACCATCTGTAAAGCGCTGTTTACATGCAGCAAAACATAAACAGTATTCCCACCTCAACAGGATGATTTAGAAATATCACAGCTCAAATAACATCTATTTTTAATGACAACATCTAACCTCAAATAGACCAGCGTTGAAAGTGCGCCACTGCAAACTCGTTCATGCAAACTGCTGATTTTATTTTGTGCTGTTTGGGACAGTATTTGACCACTGAGTGTGTATAAACAAGTTACATAAACATTAATAAATAAAAATACTGTAGCACATGCTGGTGTAAGTGTTTCATGCATCTTTAAATAGCGGATCAGTAATAAACGCTGAAGTCTAAACCGCAATCATTCAGGTTAACAGTCTGACTGGAGCCACACTTATGACCCCTGAGAGAGTGAAACGTGAAATCTAATAACTGAGAGAGACTGTGATGATAAACACTTCATTTGACATGTTGAATGCATCATAAATATCTTTCATTTTCATTGTTTTTAGTTATTATTAATTTAATATAGTTTTAATTTAAGTTATTTATTTTTATATTTTGTGATTTTAATTGCACTTCAGTCAAAGTTTTACTAAAAAAAGTTTGTTGTTTTTATTTGATTTTTATTGTTTTTACTGTTAATTTAATAATTTAATAGTTTAATTATTTTTTAGATTTTGTGATTTTAATTGCATTTTAGTTAAAGTTTTAGTATTTTTTTTTTCATTTTTATTATTTTTATTATTAATTTAATAATTTAGTTTTACTTTAATTTATTTGTATATTTAGTGATTTTAACTGCAATTTAAAGTTTTAGTAATTTTGTTGTTTTTTTTATTTATTATTAATTTAATAATTGAATATAGTTTAATTAATTTATTTTTTATATTTAGTAATTTTAATTGCATTTTAGTTAGTTTTAGTAATTTTGTTGTTTTTCTTTCATTGCTTTTGTTTTTATTTATTAATTTAATAATTTAATTTTTTTATTTTATATTTAGTGATTTTAAATGTATTTTAGTTAGTTTTAGCAATTTTGTTGTTTTCCTTTTATTTTTAGTTTTTATTAATTATTAATTTAATAATTTAATATAGTTTAATTTTTTATATTTTGTGATTCTGATTGCATTTTAGTTAAAGTTTTGGTAATTTTGTTGTTTTTCTTTCATTTTTATTGTTTTTGTAATTAATTTAACAATTTAATATAGCTTTAATTTAATTTATTTATTTTTATAATCAGTGATTTTAATTGCAATTTAAAGTTTTAGCAATTGTGTTGTTGTTATTTCATTTTTATTGTTTTTATTTATTATTCATTTAATCATTTAATTTGTTTAATTAATTTATTGTTTTATATTTAGAGCTTTTAACTGCATTTTAAAGTTTTTGCAAATTTGTTGTTTTTCCCATGTTTTTTTTTTTTTGTATTAAAACCAGAACAAACCAATAAAGTTGCACAAAGATGCATGATATCAGTCTCCAACTAATATTCAAAAATAACAAAATTGCATAGGAATTAATTACAGTTTTATTAAAAACCGCAATGATGACCAACAGATACACACAACGCAAATGATATAATGTGAAACATGTTTAACACTTTCATCCAAACCATGATGATGAAACAACAATAAAACAAGAGAAACCAACAGAAGCTTATAATTCTTTAAAACTATTTTTATCCTCACAATTTGTTAAAAATACAGTAAAAACAGCAAAATTGTGAAATATTATTAGAATTTATAATGGCTGTCTTCTATGTGAATATAATGTAAAATGTAATTTATTTCTGTGATCAAAGCTGAATTTTCAGCATCATTACTCCAGTCTTCAGTGTCACATGATCCTTCAGAAATCATTCTAATATGCGGATTTGCTGCTCAAGAAACATTTCTGATTATTGTCAATGTTGAAAACACTTAATATATTTAGATTTATATTAAGATCTTTTTGATCACATTGCTGTTTTATAAAGGAGGTCGTTCGCCATGGTAAAGCTGTTGTAGCTTCGTGTCGTAACATGGCTTATTGTTTTATTCTCTGCTTCTCTAATGACTTCTGTTCCTCCTGACAGCAGGAGTCATGTGACTGCAGATTACCACAGTGACCGCCGGAATAATGGCTGCACCGGACTTGTGACAGCGAGGTCTTCCTGAATCCGAATCTGGGTCAGTTTAGAGGTGTTGGATGAAGCCGAGACACTCCAGTAATCCAGCAACAACTGAGATTTGCAGGCTAGCGGAGGACAATCTGAGGACAATAGTGAGGACAATCTGCTCCATTCATGAGTTTACAGTGAAAATACACATTAGAATGATTTCTGAAGGATCATGTGACACTGAAGACTGGAGTAATGATGCTGAAAATTCAGCTTTGCATCACAGGAATAAATTACATTTTGGAATATATTCACATAGAAAAGTATTATTTTAAAGTGAAATAATATTTCACAATTTTACTGTATTTTACGAAGTCTGGATCTCATTTTTCTCTCTTCAAATGAGTATCAAGATACAAAACGGCACAATAATCTTTAGGCAAACAAATGCCTGTAAAATTATTGGGCCTATTTTCATTTTCAGACTTAATGAGAACGACAGCAGACAGACAGAGCGTTTCTGCCTCTGATAAACATCTGAATAACACAGCCATGACCTAAGATGCATTCAAGGTTCAATATTAAAAGAGGAAAACAACTACATTTTAATCAATCAGAGATCTTTTCACATACACATATACGACTGCTCAAAAGTTTGGAGTAAGTACGTTTTTTTAAAAGCAATTAATATTTTTATTCAGCAAGGATACAATAAATTGATCAAAAGTGACAGTAAAGACATTTATAATGTTACGAAAGATTTCTATTTGAAATAAATGCCGTTCTTTTTAACTTTGTATTCACCTGTGCGCCCTGGAAAATAAAATGCATCACAGTTTGCACAAATATATGAAGTGTTTTCAACATTTATAATAATCAGAAATGTTTCTTGAACAGCAAATCAGCATATTAGAATGATTTCTGAGGGATCATGTGATGCTGAAGACTGCAGTAATGATGCTGAAAATTCAGCTTTGATCACAGGAATAAATTACACTTTAACAGATATTCACATGGAAAACAGTTATTTTATATTGTAATAATATTTCACATTTTTACAGTTTTAGTGGATTTTTAACAAATAAATTTAGCCTTGGGGAGCAATGCTTCAAAAACATTTTTTTTTCTTTAATTGTTTCAAACTTTTGACCGGTAGTGTACAGCGATTTCAGATTGACCTCTATAAGCCCATTTTTGCAATGGAATAAAAACATAAAGGTAATTGTGAATTTTTATCTCACAACTTGGGCTTCACATCTTTTTTTTTTTCTCAGAATTGCAAGATATTAACCCGGATGCCAGATGTAAACAGAAAACAGAAATTCCCCCCCCCCCTCACAGTTGTGATTTTTTTTTTTTTGCCACAAAAAAAAGAAAAAAAAAAGAAAAAGGTAATTGCAGCTTTACCTCACAATTCTAACTTCATCACAATTGAGAGTATATATATATATATATATATATATATATATATATATATATATATATATCTCACAATTTGGTCTTTTCGTATATAAACTCACAATTTTGAGGACAAAAAGACCAAAATGTGAGATATAAACTCAGAACTGCGAGATAAAAATTCGCAATTCTAAATTTTTCTCTCACAATTCTATTCTTATGGAATTGTGAGACAAAAAGTTGCATTTACCTTTTTTATCCTGTGTCAAAAACAAGCTTCTATATTTACCAGCTTGTAAAAGCAAAAATAACGTCATTCACCTTTAAAAATAAAAGCTTTTATTGGCATCGATGGTTCCACGAAAAACCTTGAACATCCATAGAACCTTTCAAATGCAGAAAAGCTTCTTTATAGTCAAAAAAAAGTTTTTTAGAATTTTAAAAATCAGAAATTCAGAATGTTTTTTTTATGAACTGTTCACTGAAAAAAAAATAAAATAAAAAAAATAAATAAAAAATAACGATTGTTCCGGTCCTTGATTCTGATTGGTCGAGCTGTGTTCCAATGTGTTTGAAATTACTCTTCAAACATACACCTTTGTTTACATCTGAGTGTTGCTCGGCAACCACTTTGTTGCAACCACAACTGCTTCTTAGGAACTACATTGTTTGCTGGAAGAATAATGTTTTTATTCCTGTTGTGCCTAACAACGCTCCTTAGCTGTTAGAAATTCACTGTTAAGAGTGTTGGTCACTTCATCTGTCAGTCAGACGTTCTCTCTAAGTGGGCGGTGATTGACCAGAACAATCTGCAAACAGTTTCTCTGAGACTGTCGTAACAACTCAAGGTCGCCTGTGAGCCGCCGTCTTCCCTCTTCGATCAGCGTCTCCGGTCGAGCGGGTTAGACAGCTCCGATTCGCTCCATCAAGGAGTATCGATTAACCCGACAGGATGCAAGTCACGCAGCTCCGCACCGACGCGGGGAGTTTTCCTGTGCTCATCTCTCTCGTTCGCTCTGATATCAGGTGTTGAGCTATTAACCTTCGCTTCGGCGCAAATCCTCTCGCGGGGAGTATTTCGTTCCGCCTCTAATCACATCGACTCAATGATCACCATCTGAAAGCTTGTAGCTGACAGAGATGTTTATTGCATTACGCCGCTGCAGTCGGATGGGTTTCCTGGCATGTTGCACTGACGATAACCACGAGAGACTTTCTGCAAAACCTACAGCACGCTGCTAGTGTGCAGTATGAGCAATAGTATGCACATGCATTGAATAGCATGATGACACACTTTTGACAAAATACGCAATGAGCAAACAGAGAACATTAAGTGCAATACAGTTTACCATTATGCAATATCCTACAAGACTGTGATTTTTTAAAGCTTTTAACCTGTCTTGAAAAAGGCATTTGCTAACATCTAAATGGGGCTACAGATTTTGTCAGGGACATTACATGTCATCACTATTAACAGATAAACTCACTTTCGCAGCCTCAATGTGTTTACAATCACACTCTGGCAAAATAATGTAATGCAAACATTCAGGGAAAGCATTTTTAAATAAGAACAAAGTTGGTAGAAGTTTACTGAAGTTGTGCGGCCATGGTTCATTTATAGCTTATGTTTGGATTTAGGCTTCAAAAAGTGTGTTCATTTGTGAATATGTACAAAACTGACCAAGATGCATGGTTTTTTTAAATTTGCAAAGCAGAGCAATAGGCTGTAAACCGGAGGAGAAGCGGCTCACCTTAGTCCCGCCCACGCTGATGATGCGGTAGGCGTGTCTGTTGGCGTCGTAGAAGAAGGAGACGGTGACCGCATGCTTGCTGGCCGGGATCCAGTTGCGTTTGGTGGCGGGGTCGATCTGGAACACATGAGCTCGAGTGCTGAAGATGGGCTGTTCCCTACGACACAAACACACAAGACATGAGCGCGTGTTTAGAAAGCAACAGAATTCAGCTCAGCCTCGTAGACTCACATGCAAACTAAGAATTCTGGGATTCAAAACGTACATCTGGAAATACACAAAGATTCAAAAATGTTGATAAATGTGAAACAAATAAATGTTATGACAAATTAAATGTGAAATATTTCAGATTCTGCACTATTCCAGCTATTATTTTACAAATAATTAACAATTAACTTACATAATTTAATAAGATATCATTTCAATTATACTTTTATTTTCCAAACGTTTATTTTAATGTTTTGTATATTAATAATAATGTACATCATTATCAATCCAATACTTTTATTATAATTAACTTAAATATATTAAGTAAAATACTAACTCTCTCTCTCTCTCTCTCTCTCTCTCTCTCTCTCTCTCTCTCTCTCTCTCTCTCTCTATAGTTTCTAATAATTATAATCAATAATAAATGAATAATAATAATAATAATAATAATAATAATAATAATAATAATTCTTCTTATTATTATTATTATAATTATAAATGAATAATAATCATTATATTTTAATACAAAATGTCTTCATATCTTTAATAATGTTTCTAAATGTAATAGTTTTAATATTTTGTAAAATATCAATAATTATGTATATTATTATTAATCCATTACTTTTATTATTGTTAACTTAAATATATTAAGTAAAATACTAATAATAGTACTAATACTCTCTCTCTCTCGTTTCTAATAATTATCAGTAATAAATGAATATTAATAATAATAATAATAATAATAATTATTATTATTATTATTATTATTATTGTTGTTGTTATTATTATTATTATTATTATTTATTAATCATAATAATAATAATTCCATTTTAATGTACAATGTCTTCATATCTTTAATGTTTCCAAATGTAAGTTTTAATATTTTGTAAAATAATAATAATGTATATTATTATTATTATTATTGTTATTATTATTATTATTAATCCATTACTTTTATTATTGTTAACTTAAATAAAAAGTAAAATACTAATGCTCTCTCTCTCTCTCTCTCTCTCTCTCTCTCTCTATATATAGTTATAATAAATATAATCAATAATAAATGAATATTATTATTATTATTTATTTATTTTTTTTTAATATACAATGTCTTCATATCTTTAATAATGTTTCTAAATGTAATACTTTTAATATTTTGTAATCGATTACTTTTATTATTAATAACTTTAACATTAATTTTAACAATAACATGATTAGGACAACTTTGAAAGGTTTTGATCCACTTCAAATGTTTGATTACAGTATATATAGATATATATCTATCTGTATATATTTCCTAATAATAGCTTGTTATTATTAACATAATTAACCAAAAATATTTCCAATTATAATTATTTTTTTATATTATTTACTTTTTTGAATTTAAGTTAAATACTACTACTGTTATCACACCCACATACACAATTTAATAATAATAAATAAAAACAAATGTTTGTAACATTTAATCAATAATAAATCAATCAATTTAAAAACATAATATTAATTATATGTTAAGTAATACTATTACTACTAAAGTATATTTTTTATATAATTTTATTACAGAATTCTGTAATGCATTATATTATTAATTATAATGTATATTTAATATATATTAAATTATTAAATATATTAAATTTCATGTAATTCTAATTTTTCAATTGTAATAATATTTGTATATACAATAATATTATTAATAATAATAAAAATAATATTAATTCATTACTTTTATCTATCTATCTATCTATAAAATTGGAAAGATCACTTTTTAATGCTCTTAAATACTCAACTAATTGTATAAAGACCACTCTCATGCAGTAAACGGATCTGTAAGGTACCAGGGTTGCAACTAACAACTACTCTGATGGTCTGATTATTTCAACAATCTTAGTGTTTTAAAAACCTTTAGCTCATGAAATTCAATGCAGTCAGTGCTGTAATGGACAAATGATGATAACAAGAGTGGAATGAGCTGCAAACGATCAGAGAAATGAAGCGAAACCGTATATAACACATCATGACTGACTGACTGATCTCAATATCAATATGGCAGCTGAAGCGCTACGGTCAAACTGGGTGTGATGGACGTCTAACAGCACAAACACTTTCTGACCCCTGACAGCTTCATTTATAACCTCCGTACATTTGGTCATTATTTAAAAAAAAAAATAATAATAATAATAATAATTTACAAATTAATAACCCTGAACTCTTAAACACAGAAAATTAAAAATGTAAAAAAAAAAAAAAAAAAAAAAAAAATTCAACCTAGGTTTGATCCAAAATTTAGATTTCTGTTCTGGAAAATGCATGTTTAATTAGATAATGCCTTATTTGTATATCTAAAAATAACAAAGAAAACCACCTTTAATGTGGTCGTTCATGAAGCTACAGCTCTTATTTTATGCTTCTTTCTGTCTTTGATCTATTGTTTTTGAAACCAATAAATAAGGATTTCAACACGCAAAATCAAACCAGAATCAAGGAATAAAGAAAAAACATAATTTTATATTATTATATATATATATATATATATTTGTAATATATATAGCAGATGAACACTTCATTGCATGAAACAAAAAGCTGCAGTCAGGAAGAAGACCTGGAAGGATTGGATTTCAGATCTGTAAAATGAAATAATCTTAATGCAATGCATCACGAGCAGGAAGAGCGGAAAGATGATCCTCTTCCTATCTTGCCCTTTCCAGAAATGAACACGGATATGACCATTACCGTCCGAATCGCGTCTGTCAGTCACATTACGAGACGTTGCGTCCGCGGTTCATAAATCTAACGTTCGCTGGCATTTTTCTCCACTGAGTCATCAGGGAATATGAATAGCGACATGAACAATGATAGGCAGCGTTTGAGGTTTGTGTGGCCGCAGTAAAAGTTGAAATAGTCTTGGAGCTCATTTGAGGAAAGCTTTCATTATTCTCCCTTCAGCATCTCATTCATTACCAAACAGCCAGTGAGTCATGAGTGAATGGTGTTTTTCTGATTGTAGATGAAACACACGCTGAGAGCAGACGTGAGAAATGAAGTCGGGGTGAACCGATCCATTCAGCGCCAAACTCAGTCTGAGATTTAAACCACGAGCTCCTACAGACCAGCATGTCTTTCAGAGCTTTGCACGTCACTGCCTTTGAATGAAGGAAAATATATAATAACAGTTCAATATAACCGGCTATTTGGCTATTTTAAGATGAGCCTTATTCTGCACACTTGCTGTGTCACTTCCAACATCTACCAGCGGTCTTGACAATAGATCACGTAAATTTTCTCTTTTCAGACACTTTTTTCAGGGGATTGATCAATAATTCTGTAGAATAGATGCAAAAGGTTTTGTTCAACACATCTGCTATTAAACTGTATTTAATCACAAATTGGCCACCATGCTCTCTAGATGTAGAAATTACCATCAGCCACTGGAAAAACGATATTATGTTTTTTTAACTATGAATTTTGAACTTTCTTAAAAGTTTGGGGTAGGATTTTTTTTTTTTTAAATACAGTAAAACAGTCAAAATTGCGAAATATTATTACAATTTAAAAAAAGTTGTTTTCTATGTGAATATCTGTTAAATTGTAATTTATTTCTGTGATCAAAGCTGAATTTAGCATCATTATTCCAGTCTTCAGTGTTACATGATCCTTCAGAAATCATTCTTTGCTGCCCAATATTTTTATAGAAACCATGATACATTTTATTTTTCAGGATTCACAAATTAATAGAAAACTCAAAAGAACAACATTTATTTGAAAAATAAATCTTTTGCAACATTATAAATGTCTTTACTGTCACTTTTGATCAACTGAATGCATCCTAATTTATTTCAATAATATTACTGAGCCCAAACTGTCTATCTCGCTCTCTTTATATATATATATACATAAAAATTTACATTTCCATTTAAATTGGAAAGTTTCAATTCAAAAATTCAAATTCTATTTAAAATGCAAAAGTTTCATTTAAAAAAAAAAAATCAAAAATTAAATTTAAAAATTCAAACTATATTTAAACTGGAACTTTTCAATTTAAAAATTCAATTCAAAAATTCAAATTATATTTCAACTGGAAAAGTTTCAATTCAAAAATTGAATTCAAAAATTCAAATTATACTTCAGCTGGAAAAGTTTTAACTCAAAAATTCAAATTATATTTAAACAGGAAAAGTTTCGATTTAAAAATTCAATTCAAAAATTCAAATTACAGTCAAGTAGGTTAGGTAAATGTTAATTTCTTTTACCTTTTATCAGTTTTGAATTCTAGTTAAAAACACATCATTAATAAACCTGGCATTGTATACATGAACATTGTTTCTTCAAAATTGCTTTTCGTTCCTGTTTGTAAGTTGCTTTGAATAAAAGTATCCGCTAAATTCATAAAAAAAAAGTACTGTTTGAGAATGATTTGCATTTTACGGCAAATCCATAAATATTAAACACAGATGCTGATGATTTTTAGCTACATGACTATAGTATCTGTCTATTACTTCTGCATGTCTTCTGTTATCTCAACCCATAAAACACACACACACACACACACTCACTCACTCACTTACAAACACACATACACACACCAATCAGCAGCTCGATTATGCCAGCCAAGGTGTTGAGATCACTTTCCTCCTCCTGGTCTTACGGACGCCACCTCGCTTCTTATAGCCTGGCCTGAATTCCCAGAATTCCATGGGGTAAGTCTCCTGGCTTCGCTCGTCACAGATTCCCCTGACGGGCCGCTGTGATCAGCGCTGCTCCTTCATCTGTCAATTACTCACCCTGAGCTGATTGCGAGGCACTCGGTAACGAGCCGAGGGCCTGTAAACTATCCAGTGCGAGAGATCGACCACCACTAATGACTTTCAGCGGGAAACCAACCGCACAAAGAGCCAGATCAACCTCAACCAAACACTGCACCTTCATTTGCAATCTGTCAGTGTGGTTTGCAATGCTTCAACAAATGTGTTGCAGACAGTTTCATACACAGTTCTGGTCATATTATCACACAACTATATTTCCCTTTAGAATAATGTGTGCTACTGAACTGATCAAAGGTGACAGTAAAGACATTTATAATGTTACAAAAGATTTCTATTTCAAATAAATGTTGTTCTTCTGAACTTTCTATTCATCTGTGAATCCAGAAAAATAAAATATATTACAGTTTCCACAAAAATATCGGACAGCACAACTGTGTGTGAAAATGTTTCTTGAGCAGCAAATCAGCATATTAGAATGATTTCTGAGGGATCATGTGACACTGAAGACTGCAGTAATGATGCTGAAAATTCAGCTTTGATCACAGAAATAAATTACATTTTACAATATATTCACACAGAAAACTGCTACTTTAAATTAGAATAATATTTCACATTTTTACCGCATTTTTGATCAAATAAATACAGCAAATCAGCAAATTAGAATGATTTCTGAAGGATCATGTAACACTGAAGACTGGAGTAATAATGCTGAAAATTCAGTTTTGATCACAGAAATAAATTACATTTTACAATATATTCACACAGAAAACTGCTATTTTAAATTAGAATAATATTTCACATTTTTACTTCATTTCTGATTTAAAAAATCCCCCAGCAAATTAGCATATTAGAATGATTTCTGAATGATCATGCAACAATGGAGACTGGAGTAATGATGCCGAAAATTCAGCTTTAATCACAAAAATAAATTACATTTTAACAGATATTCACATAGACAAACAGCTATTTTAAATTAGAATAATATTTCACATTTTTACTTCATTTCTAATTAAAACCGCCCAGCAAATTAGTGTATTAGAATGATTTCTGAATGATCATGCAACAGTGGAGAAAATGGAGTAATGATGCTGAAAATTCGGATTTGATCACAGAAATAAATTACATTTTACAATATATTTACACAGAAAACTGATATTTTAAATGATAATAATATTTCACTATTTTACTGTATGTTTGACCAAATAACTTTAGCCTTGGTGAGCAGAAAAGGCTTCAAAACTGAAAATTTTTGCCAAACCCAAACTGTACTTTGCACCATCACATCAGCTCATTAACAGAATCATTAAATATTCTGATCAACCTGGAAACACATCACATAATGACACTAAAATGGGTTCTAAATGCAATTTCATGTTAACCTTGTAGCAATGAAGCTGACTACGAAAACAAATGTGTGTTAACCAGAAGTAACCTTTGTACCGTATAAACTCACATCCAATGGCCAAGAGACCATTAGCTGTTCACTGTTATATTCTACACTGAAGTGTGTGTGTGTGTGTGTGTGTGTTTAGAGATTGCTGAACCCTCAAGCTGTCCATTTGCATTTCAGCTCTAATTG
The DNA here is from genome assembly GCA_036247105.1 of Cirrhinus mrigala. NCBI lineage: Eukaryota > Metazoa > Chordata > Actinopteri > Cypriniformes > Cyprinidae > Cirrhinus > Cirrhinus mrigala. The sequence continues at coordinate 38,898,666 of CM070008.1, read as the reverse complement.
CCTTTTTCCAGATACGTTTATGTAATGAGGCAATTACTAGGAATTGTTACCAAGGAATTAACCTCATGCTGCATCTTTATTCTATAAGCAGGATATACAGAAAGACACAAAATCAACATGTAGCATTTGAAATCCTCCCCCGTGCTCACCTAAGATGGGATTTCATATATTGAAAAGTAAAATAGTTCACCCAAAAATTATAATTAGCTAAACAAATGTCCTCCAATGTGTAGATGAGTTTAATTCGTAATCAGATTTGGAGAAATGTAGAATTGTAACACTTGCTCACCAATGGATGTGAATGGGTGCCGTCAGAATGAGAGCCCAACCAGCTGATAAAAACATCACAATAATCCACAAGCAATCCACACCACTCCAGTCCATCAGTTAACAGCTGCTTAGACTCGCTTTCTGACGGCACCCATTCACATCCATTGGTGAGCAAGTGATGCATGGCTACATTTCTCTAAATCTGATGGAGAAACAAACTCATCTACATCTTGGATGGACTGAAGGTGAGCAGGTTTTCAGCTAATGTTCATTTTTGGCTGAACTATTCCTTTAAAACAAAGAGGGATCGTTTGAAGGACAATCCAGTTAGAATGCAGAAATTAGGCCAGGCGTGTTCTGACCTGACAGCAGCACACCTTACCGCTGCTGAACTAATTAACTGCACCAGCACTACACTACCGATTTATCCCATTACAAGCCTCCTGAAGGTCAAAACCGCTTTATGATCATCTATAAAGCATCCAGTGCACTGAGATGGACACTTGAGACACCGGAGAACATACTATATTCTACAGTCGTCATGGCAACTAAAAAAAAAAAACAAAAAAAACAACACTGGCTGTTTCATAAACAATATCTCGCAATCTTTTTTATGTTGGGTGTCATTTCTCTGAGAGATTAATACAGCATGAGAAGAAATCTCCTTTTGTCTATGCAGCCATAATTCCTGCATAATATGTCCCGCTAAGAGCAGGATAAATGGGTCATTCTATGAAAAACAGGTGCTTTGTCCATTTCACAAAGTGATTTTTTAAGTGCATTTCTCTGCTGCTTTACAACAATTGGAATTATATAACGCGGTTTAAAAATAAAGGTGACTTGGCCTGAAGTGCATCGGTTTTATTTTAGTACCATTGACATATTATTTTAGTTTTTATTATAATTTGAATTAGTTTTTATTTTTAAAGTTTTACTTTTAAAAATTTTGTAATTTTAGTTTATTTCATCAATTTTATTTAATTTTTTAGTAATTTGTTATTTCAGTTATTTTAGTAAATCAGTTCAAATAAATGATACTTAAAATAATCAGTAAGCTTTTTTATTTTAATTTCATTTTTTTTTTTATTTCATGTGGATTTTATTAGTAACAAGCTTTTTTTATGGCTTAAGTTTTAGTGACTAATACTATAAATACCCTGAAATGTATTGTTTTTTTTCAATGCATTTAATGCATTTCAATGCAAAATTGGAAAGTTTATTAAAAAGTTATACGATTTTAAAATGAACTTATACGACATTTAACACGGCAAAATAATAAAAGTTAAATTAATTAATAATGAAAAATAATTCTAATTAAAATAAAAAATTAAATTAAAAATCAACATTTCTTATTTATTTTATAAATTAAATTTTAAAATTTATTTTAATTTATTAATTAAAAATATGGGCTGGAAGGAGATTCTGTAAAATTGTTGTTAGCAATTGTCTTAAAAATGGATCAATTAATCAGATGCAGCTTAAATATCTTTTTTTTTTTTTAATTTATTTAAAAAAACACCTTAATCGAGGGTCTCAGGATCTGATAAAGACATTAAAACATGACTTACCTCTCTCTGTGCAACGGAAACATTCTTACTGGATAGATGAGGGTCTTTTTCTACCATTAGAAATGAGAGAAAGGAAAAAAATAAGCAAATGCACCCATCTGAACAGATACAGTTTAAATATACTGCGAAAATGAATGACATATTTGGGTCAAGGTCACAGATGAAGTTAGTGGACTGAATCCAGTACGTTTAAAGGATGCAAACATTTTCAAATCTTATAAATAATGCATTTTAATTTCTTTACAAGAATTCAGACTTTTGAAATGAATGCTTTTATGAAAGAATCATGAAAGAATCTCATTAAAGAAAACCTAAGCAATCCATAACCAAATAAAGATCATGCAAACAATTATTAAACATAAACCTTAATTATTTTTATTTAATAAAACGTATTTATGGATTTCTTTTTATTTATTTAAAAATAATAATAACAATAATAATAATAATAATAATAATAATCAAGAAATGCAAAGAAATTTAGTATCGTGCATCAACTAGATTTTCTAGATCAAGATTTAAATGTTAAATGCAAGTTAAAATGCACATATGCATAAGGAAGTGTGTGCTTCTGATCACCATTAAGTTCAATAACGATTTAGCTTTTTTGCAGCTCACTTTTAATACGAGTTGACAAAAATTGCATGTATGATGATCATATAAAGAATGTTGCTTAGATGCATTACAGCATGTCATACTGTGCCAAATACACAAATATGCAATGATTATATTACTATAATAAATAAAACTATAATATGATAAATACATATTTGCTTAGATGCATATAAACAGTTTCAGATAGTCTAACAGCAATTGAAAGTCTTTAATCCAGCATAGCTGCAGTAACCAACTCTTTTTAAGAGCTCTGGTAAGTTGTTCTAGCTTCAGTTTAGCTCAGTTAAAGTCTCGTATGACAGAGCAGTGACTCTTACCCCATGTCGTTGTAAACACACAGGATGTCAAACTCTTGTTCCTGTTCTGGAGCAACTGTTTACAGCCTGCAGGATCAGTATGATCTGTAATCCGCGTCCGGAGTGTTTCTATACGGTGAGCACGGCATATATGTGCATGGCAGCACGCGAATGCAACAGCAGCAGCCGCAGAAACTGGACGTGATGACCGGCCGCGAGTCAGTTCCTTTTTTGCCCGTGTTTGTCTTTGCTTGTAGTTCAGAAAGCACGCGGACTCGCGGGAAAGCCCGCCGGCTGTCACACTTCGTGTTCTGATGTTTCCCGCAGCGACTTTGATGACGCGCCGCGACTGTTACTTTGTAACCAGTTTGGCATTGATGTCCCGAGCCCGCGCCTCCCGCCGCTCTGTGCTCGAGCGCTGCCGCTGGCGGCTTTTTTAAGAGACTCGCGCGCGCCGTCCAGCGGACAGAATCGGAACTGCAGCATCATTGCGGCGCCGCTCGCCCTCTAGTGACTAGAGAGTGAAGATCCGTTAATCATACGGACATTTGTGCTGATGTAACCCTAATGAGACGCCACGAACCTTCTTCACTTGCATAGTGCAGTAAAACAATGGTGTTACCATGTTTTTTGGACATAACGCTAACGGTAATAGTGTTTTCTGAACATGCACCACTCGTATTTATGAATGGCAATCATTCAGTACCAAAGCACCCCCAAATTATACCATTATTGTACTATGGTACTGACAAATATGATTTCTAGATTATTTTGGTCACACGCTGAAAGAGATGAGGCATTTTCTTGTGAAATGAATAAATATATGCATGTAAAAATGTAGAATTCAGAATGTTAAATTCATGAAAAAGCCATAAAGAAAAACAACAATAATAATAAATAATTAATTAAAAAGTTGGTGGGTTTATCAGAAAAACATTCTTGATAAAGGTTATTTGTAGTGAAGGGACAACCATAAACATGCGCTTTAAAATATAAATAAAAAATTGGTGCAACACCAATATGATTAAAAAAAAAAAATAAATAATAATAATAATAATAATAATAATATAATAAAATAAAAACTATCAAATAAAATTAAAAAATAAAAACTAAATAAAATAAAAAATACATAATTTGGTGTAACACCAAGTAATATGATTAAAAAAAAAATAAAAGGTAAAAAAAAAAAAAATGTAAAAAATAAGTAAATAAATAAAATAAAAATGGAACTTTAATTTGGTGTAACACCAAATAATATGCTAAAAAAAAAAAAATAAAATAACAAAATAAATAAATAAATAAAACAAAAAAATTCAATAAAAATAAAAATAAAATAAAAATGGAACTTTCATTCGTTTCAACACCAAGTAATATGGATTAAGAGCATGTCAGTGAAGTCAAATTCATTTTCAAAGTCCAATAATTAAATCTGACCTTGTGTGAACTTAGGAAAAAACTATTCATTAAAAAATATAAAATAAAATAAATGAAAATAAAAATAAAACAAAAAAAATAAATAAAAATAAAATAAAAATGAAAAATTTGGTGTAACACCAAGTAATATGAAAATAAAAAATAAAATTCAATATTATATTAAAAATGAAAAATAAAATAATAATGAAATAAAAACGGAACTTTCATTTGTTTCAACACCAAGTAATATGGATGAAGGGCATGTCAGTGAAGTCAAATTCATTTTCAAAGTCCAATAATTAAATCTGACCTTGTGTGAACTTAGGAAAAAGCTATTAATTTAGCTCATAACAGTAGGTTTTATGTGTGATTGATGAAAACACTTCAGACCTACTCTATTACTATAAAGTATGACACTTTACAGCAAGGAGTCACTGCAAGTAATAAAAATGAATGTTACTTTAGAAAAAAAAAATAGCTTTAAAACAAGCATCGTATATTCTTACTGTTCTTACTGTTCATTCTTTATCAATGCTATTAAACAGCATTAAGAATTAAAAAAAAAGAAAAAAAAAAAAAGATCAGATCTGACTTTTTAATCACAATTCACTTTTTCCTTGCAATTCTGGCAAGACAGAAACTCAGAATTGTTAAAAAAAAATATATATATATATATATTTTACAGAAGACCATAATACACTACCAATCAAAAGTTTTTGAACAGTAAGATTTTTAATATTTTTTTTAACAAAGTCTCTTCTGCTCAACAAGCCTGCATTTTTTTGATCCTAAGTACAGCAAAAATACATTTTGAAATATTTTTACTATTTAAAAGAACCATTTTCTGTTTGAATACATTTTAAAATGTAATTTATTTCTGTGATCAGTTTAATTTTCAGCATCATTACTCCAATCTTCAGTGTCACACGATCCTTCAGAAATCATTCTAATATGCGGATTTGCTGCTCAAGAAACATTTATCAATATTTAAAACCAAGTAAATTCACACACACATATACATATATATATATATATATAAGCAAGGATGCTTTCAATTGATCAAAAGTGATGATAAACACATTTATAACGTTACAAAAGATTTCCATTTCTGATACATGCTGTTCTTCTGAACTTTCTATTCAAAGAAGCCTGAGAAGAAGCTACTCGGCTGTTTTCAACATTATAATAATGTTTTTTGAGCAGAAAATCAGATTAGAATAAAAGCTGATAAAAATTCAGCTTTAAAATCACAGAAATAAATGACATTTTAAAATACATTTAAATATAAAACCGATTTTTTTAAATAGTAAAAATATTTCAAAATTTTTACTATTTTTGCTGTACTTTGGATCAAATAAAAAAAAAACAAAAAAAACAAACAAACAAAAATTAAATAAAAAATTTAAAAACACATTAAAAATCTTACTGTTTAAAAAAATCTGACTGGTAGTGTATAAATCAGAATCCAAAAAAAAAAAAAAAAAAAGAAAAAAGAAAAAAAAAAAAAAAAAAAAAGTCAGAATTGGGACATAAAAAGTTGCAACTATCTTTATATTTTTTTATTCTGTGGTGAAAGTGTGCATCCATACTTACCCAAAAAAAGTGTATAAAAAACCCAAAAAACAATATTTCATTTTAATTACAGATCACACACACAAGACAACGAAGAAACGAGAACCGCATTGGGTGAAAGAAAGCAACATTTATTCGTAACGTTACAAGAAGTACACATTGTGGGGGTGAAAACTTTTTCCACAAAACAAAATCCTGAATTATACTTCATATCCTGATGTTTCTCCAACGTTCCTCTTCATTGCAGGTTAAAGCGTATAAACGTATCATACATTTCAGTCAAATCTGATGCAACTTACGCAGCAGCGTTCCCTAGTCCCTTCACGCTCGATAACAACCAGAATGCATCGCTGTGGATCACCTTGGCCTTGTTGAAGATGTTTAACATCTCATTGTCATTGGCAACAATTTGGCTGATGTCGTATCAAATCAGAGCACTGATATTTACAGTTGAACTGTGAAAACTAAACTGTATGAGTTAAGAGGTTAACGTGGAAAAGTTTGGTTATGAACGAATCATGATTGTCTTGTGGGCAAAGAGAGAGGGAAAAAAAAAACAAAGAAAGAGAGATGTGAACTTAAAACGAATGTGCTCGATGCTATAAAACGCGAGTGGTGGTATTTGGGTAATATTAAACAGTCAAAAGGTTCGCGAGTATGGAGTAACAGCAAGGTATAAACACTCCAAAGTAAAAGTACAAAGTTGAGGCGACTGGCATCGGTCGGAACAGATGTTAAAAGCTGCCGTAAAACTCCGAATGGGTCCGTCGAAACCGATAAACTCGAGCAATTTCCACACTGAGAACTTCACAAATAAAATTAATATGAGCTGGGGGGGGAAGCAAAACTACAATCTATCACAGCACAAATAATAATGAAGGAGGGAAACACACAAACACACTCACACACACACCTGTCGTCGTCAGCGGCGGAGCGGCGTGAAACCGCCCGCTCTCACTAGGATCATCGGTAGATGCGCAAAAAGCGCAGGACGAGCCTCTTAGACACAAAAACAGCGAGAATCTCACCTGTCTGTGCTTCGCGTAGGTGCGGCGATCTCCTTCTGCTTTCTCTGAGGCGCAACTAAAGCGATTCGGGCGCGACGATAACGTGGCCGCGTCCCGATTGGACAGAATATAGCAGTGGGAGGGGTCTGCGATTGACACGTTTGTCTCCTAGCGAATCGAAGAGATTCAGGCGAGCAGGTCTCACCCGATTGGACAGAATGCAGCAGTGGGAGGAGTTTGCGGCGACCGATCGGGCTTCACCCGACGTCCCACAGTTCCCAGGCGGTTTGGATCAATTTGGAAGCCACATCTAAATCAAGCAAGCGCTTCTACTTGAGTGCTTTTATTCTAGTTGAACAAAAACCATTTCTAAAACAGAGGAAAATAAGAAAGGATAGATCCGTCGGTCCCTTTTGGCAAAGGGGGCCAAAACATTTAAAAGGAAAAAGAAACATCCCAAAGCCATTTCTACCCCAAAACGGAGAGCGGACGAGATGTGACGGGCCCTCCTCCGTTCGATACGGCACCTCTACCCTCCCGGACTTCAAAGTTCCTCAAAGTTGAATCGTCCTTCAGAGTGTCCTAGCACCTCGGGCGGGGCGAGCGAGCGAACGAAACAAAGCGTGAAAACTCTTTTAGCCGCAGGCGTCCGTTCTCTCGAAAGATGTGCGGTGGTAGAACCTGAATGTCAGATGTCAACTTTGAGGGGAACTGGATTTTCCCGAAAAAAATCAGCTGCTTGAAAAGCGTTTATAATTACTTGAAATAACGTCACCCCTCTCTCAGCTCTCAGCAAGCGTGGTTTTTGCAGGTAGTTTGAAGAGAACTTCATCTTGGCTCCATCTCTGTTGGCAGGGCGAGGCCTGAGGCTGACGTCGGCAGCCAGGCGAGAGAGAGAGAGAGAGATAGAGAGAGAGAGAGGAGGCCGGGAAGGGCCCCTTGCGCTCCAGGAGCCTCCTCCTCCTTTACGTTGCGGATCGAAGATCTCGTGTTTGGTCTCCTCCTAACACTGCGTCTCCCACCTCTCCTCCCCGTCCTCAACGAATGGTGGATGTAGTCCGCCACTCACACGTTTTCTCTTTCGTCCCTGTCCAGCTTTACTCCCTCCTGTGATTGGTTTGATTCTCTCCTGTTGCTCTCACACCATGGTGCTTCAGTTGTAACAGTGGTAAACGGGCATCCATGTTTGTTCTTTTTTTATATTTACCCATATTTAAAATGCTGATGAACTAAGCTCAGCACAGGCCTAGCTCCTGTTCCAACAACCTGCGGGGACACAAGGAGAAAAAAATAAATAAATAAAAAAACCACACCGTTAGCAATGGGGGACTTACAACGTGTTTTTCCATTCATGAATAGCTAGTCAAATGAGCAAAATGGAACAAAATTAAACGAAGACTTTACAGTAAATATAATTAGCTACTGATTTTTTAAACAAACAAAAATAGTTTCATATCTTCAAAAGGGGCTGCATAGAGGAAAAAATAAATAAATAAATAAATAAATAAATAAATAAAATAAAAAGAGGACAAATATCATTTTTGTGTGTTTTTAATTTTAGTTCAAATTTAATAATTTATTGCAATAATTTAGTGTAATTTATTATTTAATTAATTTTATATTTATTTAGAATTTTAGTTGAACTTTCAGTAATTTTGTTGTTTTTCTTTGATTTTTGCTTTAATGTATTATTAATTTAGTAATTTAATATAGTTTTAAATTTTAATTTACTTCTATAGTTTGTGATTTTAATGTAATTTTAGTTGAAGTTTTAGTAGCTTTGTTGTTTTCCCTCATTTTTATTTTTTTTATCATTCATTTAATCATTTAATATAGTTTATTTAATGTATTTCTATATTTAGCGATTTTAATTGAATTTTAGTTAGTTTTAGTAATTTTGTTGTTTTTCTTAAAATTTTATTACTTTTATTTTTTATTAATTTATTTATATGGTTTTAATTTAATTTATTTATTTCTATATTTAGTGATTTTAATGCAATTTTAGTTAAAGGTTAAGTAATTTTGTTGGTTTTCTTTCATTTTAATAGATTTTATTTACCAATGTAATAATTTAATATAGTTTTAACTTATTTATTTTATATTTAGTGATTTTAATTGCATTTTACTTAGTTTTAGTAATTTAGTTTTTCTTTAATTTTTATTGTTTTTATTTATTATTAATTCAATAATTTAATATAGTTTAATTCATTTTTATATTTAGTGATTTTAATTGCATTTTAGTTAAAATTTTGTAATTGTTGTTTCTTTCATTTTTATTGTTTTTATTTATTATTAATTGAATGATTTAATATAGTTTAATTTTTTTTTTAATTTAGCGATTTTAATTGCATTTTAGTTATAGTAATTTTGTTGTTTTTCTTTAATTTGTATTGTTTTTATTTATTTTGAATTTAATAGTTATAACTTGACTTATTTTTTATATTCAGTGTTTTTAATTTTAGTTTATTTTCATTCTTGTTTTACTTTAATCCATTCATTTAATATAATTTTAATCAATTTAATTATTTTTTAATGTCTATATAGCATTTATTCATTTTTATTTTGTAGTTGAAGTTTTAGTGATTCATGTGTGTGCATACAAAAAAAAAAAAAAAAAAAAAAAAAAAAAAACTCTAGGATGTATAGGCATCAATTACACTGAACAGATGGTTAAATTAATATACAGAACTACTCAAAAGTTTGCCATCTGTAAGATGTTGTAATGTTTTTGAAATAAGTCTCTTCTGCTCACCAGGGCTGCATTTCTTTGGTCAAAAATACAGTAAAATTGGTAAAAAGTTATTCCAATTTCATATAGAGGTGTTCTATGTGAATATATTGAAAAAATGTACTGAATTTTCAGCATCATTACTCCAGTCTTCAATGTCACATGATTCTTCAGAAATCATTCTAATATGCTGATTTGCTGCTCAAGAAACATTTCTGATTATCATCAATGTTGAACACAGTTGTGCTGCTTCATATTTTTGTGGAAACTGATGCACTTTATTTTTCAGGATTCACAGATGAATAGAAAGTTCAAAAGAACAGCATTTATTTGAAATAGAAATCCTACATTATAAATGTCTTTACTGTCACTTTTGACCAACTTAATGCATCCTTTCTAAATAAAAGTACTAATTTCTTCTTCTAAAAAAAAAAAAGAAAAAATATTACATATTACAGACTGATGTGTAGTATAGGTGTGGTCTTACACTCTAGTACTGTGAGAGTCCAGTCACTCCTCCGTGTTGATATGCCCGTTCGCCCTGGTAGGTGGAATCCTGGGAAAGCGCCACATCCATCTGGGATTTGAACTCATCACCCAGGTAGCTGTCCTGTTTCACACAAGACCAAAAACAATATTTAAAACTACAGAATTAGCAAAACAAGGTCACTTTAACACCATCACTCAAACGTGTGCATGTGTACCTGTGAGAGCTCAGGCTGGGACAGTCCAGGTTGGCTCATCTGTGACGGCTGGCTCATGGTGATGTAGCCCTGGGTCAGTGGACCCTGAGAGAAGGGCTGAGACACCAGATCCTGACTCGCCTGGCTGTTCGGCATGTTGGCCTGCCCGCTGCCGTGGTTACCGGTGCCACGGTTTCTCTGACGACCTCCACGACCCCCGGTCTTACCTTTAGGAGCACCACGACCTGTTAACAATGAGAGAGAACTGATTAATATCACATTCCTGATTTTTATTCTACACATTCATTGGATTTTTTTTCAACAGAAAGTCCACTTATAATGTTGGCCAAGGTTTCTCGTTGATTTAATGTTTTGGGGTTTTCTCTCACCTGCAGCTGGTCCGTTCACCTGGCCCAGGTACCCGGGCGGAGGCATGGGCGGCATGACCAGATTGAACGGGATGGGGATGTTCATGGAGCCCATCGGGTTCGGCCCAGTCCCGATCATGCCGACCTGGTCGTGGGTCTGGAAGTACATATTAGACGGACGACCTGTATAGACCATAAAAAGGAGCGATAAATTAAATATATTTTTGAACAGGTTCATCATGAATTACAAAGAAAATCATTAATATACAATTATAGTTTTTGTTAATATTTTAATTTAGATTTATTTTATTTTATAATATTTTTTAAATATTTTTTTAAACTTTAATTTATTAAATATTTAAATTTAGTCTTAATATTAAAAAGTTTTATGTTGTGTGTTCTTGTCATTTTTATTAGGTTTAAATGTGTCTGTATAGTGTTTATTAATTTTAGTTTATTTTAAGTACTTACTAAGTACTAAAAAATAAGCGAAAATGAGACATACTGCCTTGTGAACTGAAGAAAAAAATGTTATCAATGTGGGACAATGTGGGAAATAAGACGACGAAAGAGTAAAATTGAACTAAATGAAAACACAAAGATGTTACTGTAAATATAAGGTACTGTTTTAAAAAAGCTAATTTAGAATTTATTTATTTAGATTTTAATGTAATTTTAGTTAAAGTTTTAGTAATTTTGTTCTTTTATTTTTATTGTTTTATTAATTTAATATAGTTTTAATTTTATTTATTTTTATATTTTGTGTTTTAATGTCAACTTAAAGTTTTAGAAATGTTTCTTTCATTTTTGTTGTTTTAATTAATTATTGTTTTAATTAATATAGTTTTAATTTGATTTATTTTATATTAAGTGTTTTAAATGTAATTTTATTTAAAGTTTTTGTAATTTTAGCTACAGTTTTATTAATTTTATTTTAATTTAAATTTGATTCAATTTTATTTTAGTTAATTATTTTCATTGTTTTAATTTATTATCAATTTAACAATTTAATATAGTTCTAATTTAATTTTTATATTTAGTGTGTTTAATGTCATTTTAGTTCAAGTTTTAGTAATTTTGTTGTTTTCCTTTGTTGTTTAATAGTTTTAATTTGTTAATTTATTTAATTTAGTTTCAATTTGATTTATTTTATATTTAGTGTTTTAAATTGAATTTTAATTTAAGTTTTTTGTAATTTTAGCTACAGTTTTCGTAATTTTATTTTATTTTACATTGCATTATATTTTATTTCAGTTAACAATTATTTTATTTTGAGTAACTTTTTAATGACTTTAGTTAACAAAACCACCCCTTGAACAGAATAACACTGGACTATTTTGGCTGATGTTTAAACTAATTAAATTAGTTTATATCTTGATCAACAAGAAAAATAACCAAATAAGCATTTTATTTGTAAATGAGAAACAAAATTAGTACTAATTCATTGCAACTGCACTGTATTGAGACATTAGCAATGGTATGTGGTGTTTTCTCACCGGTGCTGCTGCGATCATACACAGATCCAGGAATCATGGCCTCTCTTGCATCATACATGGCGGTACTCATGAAACGGGCTCCCTGAAACAAACATTTCCCCTATTAACAGAAGCATTTTGCAACTTACACGTGATTAGTTCCTACTTTGAAATTTCATGGTCACCTTGGTGGTGCATGTAAATGTTACAGCTGCATAAGAAAGCATTAATACAAAAGCTCTACTAATGCATATTGTAATTGCTTATTATTAAATGCAAATGTAATTAATCAGATTTGCATGCATGCACGGAAAGGCTATTTTTGAGCCAGAAGAAACCCTGATGTGTGATTACGTGTGTGTTACTCACAGGGTTGATGGTGTTGACCAGCTTGCGTGGCTTGCTGAACTGCATGAGGCTCTCTCTCAGGTTGTTCAGCGGTCCCTCCACCAGAACCTTCTGCTCCTTGTAGTAGTTCAGCAGGTGGTTCCACAGAGGCTGCTTGGACAGAGCCTTCGGATTGCCCACAATGATCACGCCATATCTGCACACACACATTTAAGCACATGATGTGCCATCCATCCACATCTGATACTGAATAATACTGAATGTTAAATTGCACTATTGTTACCTGGCTCTGGTCAGCGCCACATTGAGACGACGCGGGTCGTTCAGGAAGCCGATGCCCTGGTGCTCGTTAGCTCTGACACAAGACAGGATGATGAAGTCCTTCTCTCTGCCCTGGAACGCATCCACGCTGGCGATCTCCACCTCCTGTAGACACACATAGGCATCAATGCATCACTGACATGCTGCTGCTTGATCCCGGATGTCAAACAGCCATTAAAAAGTGCTAGCACTACAGCAATAACGATCTTACACCAAACTGCGCTTTTCTTGACACCCTAAATTGCCACAGTGAGGGTCTAGAGCAAACTTATGCAGCAGAACAGCTGAAATCAGTCTGTACCTGGTAAAGTTTGGTGTGCAGCGAGCCGCTGAACTGCATGTACTGCACCAGGTAAGAGCGCTGACCCTCGTATGGTGTAATGATACCGATCTGGTCAGGTTTGGCTCCGGCCTTCAGCAGACGGGTGGTGATCTTCTCCACATTAGCAGCCTCAGTCCTGAACACAGAGAGAAGATTTTATCAGACCGGCCGTTTGAATAAGCTTCATCTAAGGAGCATTTATGAATGAGCTCATAAATTTTCAAAGGTTTCTGTTATTCTAGGAGTTAAACAACCAGAATTTTGACTTCTAGCATAAATCTGTTGTACTTCGCATTTGATTCTGGCCAAGTGATGCCCAAATTTATTTGTACATTGCTTTTCACAATACCAGGGTTCATGCAAATACTGTAAAATCAAATTCCAGGACTTTCAAGGATTTTTTAACCACTACTTTTTAAATTTTTTTACATTTTTAATCAGAGATCTCACTTTTAGAACAATATCTTCCATTTTAAATTCGAAAAAGGCAAAATAGATAGACACATGCAGAGTATTACTACTAAAGTATACTACATTTTTACTATAGTAAAACCATGGTTAATTTTCTTAAGGGATTTGTATTTGTGAATACTTTACTTCTTCATTTTGTTTTTATAACTGTACTGCCTAAATGGTTGTTTTCTACTTTTTAAGAAAAAAAAAAAGAATGAGGAAAAAAAAGGTTCAGAACTTCCGATCCAAATCAAATGATTCGCGACCCACGCTCCGAAGTTCCATCCTAAAGCTAAAGATTTGCGAACCCGCTCCAAAGCTCCGATTCGATTCAAATGATTCACAATCTGCTCTCCGAAGTTCCGATCTAAAGCTGAAGATTTGCGAATCCGCTCCGAAGTTCCGATCTGAATCAAATGATTCACAATCTGTGCTCTGAAGTTCCGTTCTAAAGCAAAAGATTCGCGAACCTTCACTGAAGTTAAAATCTGAATCAAATGATTCACAATCCGCGCTCTGAAGTTCCATTCTAAAGCAAAAGATTTACAAACCTGCACTGAAGTTAAAATCTGAATCAAATGATTCGCAATCCGCGCTCCGAAGATCTGATCTGAATCAAATGATTCGCGATCTGCGCCCGAAGTTCTGATCTAAAGCTAAAGACTTGCGAACACGCTCCGAAGTTCCAATCTGATTCAAATGGTTCACAATCTGTGATCCGAAGTTCCAATCTAAAGCAAAAGATCTGCAATCCCACTCCAAAGTTCCGAAAAGTTCTAAAGCAAATGATTCGCAATCCACACTCTGATGTTCTGATCTGAATAATGATTCGCGAACCATCGTTTCAGATCAGCACTCTGATTGTGAATCATTTGACACGGATCAGAACTTTGAGTATTGTAATTCATTTGATTTAGATCGGGACTTCAAATCACGTTTGCGTATCATTTGATTTGAATCATTCAATTCGCAAACTGATTCACAAATCCGTTCCAATCTAAATCAAATGATTCGCAATACACTATGTGAAGTCCTAATCTGAATCAAATGATTCACAATACGTGCTCTGAAGTTCTGATCAAAAGCAAATGATTCGCGATCCACGCTCTGAAGTCCCGATCTGAATAATGATTCGCAAATCGTTCGATTTAGATCAGGACTTCAAATCACGTTTGCAAATCATTTGATTTGTGAACTGATTCACAAATCCGTTCCGATCTAAATGAAATGATTTACAATACGCAATTGAAGTCCCGATCTGGATCAAACGATTCACGATACCCAAAGTCCCAATCTGAAACAAATGATTCGCGAAACGCAATCTGATTGGAGCGCTTCAAAACAGTGAATCAATCTGCAACACAATGGTTTAATGGATTCAGAGTTTCACCCATCACTACATGCTTTTTAAAATCGTTACAAGCGAAGTTGAAATTTGTTAAAATGTTTTTGCTAGTGAATCGCTTGAAATGAATGATCGAAGTCACAAGCTTGAATCAATCGTAGCGGCTCCAGCACAAATGACTCAATTGATTTGGTTCACCTGTTCCTCTTTTCGCATCTTCAGCCATGTTTACACGACACTGTCAGTCCTACTACTTGCTTAGCTCGTTTGTTTTCTGACATTAATTGAAATAACCAAAAAAAAAAAAGCTTTGATGTTTTTTGAATTGTGTGAATTTTGTGCGAAAAGATATGTGCTTATTGACAAAGTTAAACATTTATTTCATAGATACATTGATTTTCAATAATTCAAGTACTTTTCAAGTACCTCTTCAGGAATATTGCTATTTTCAAGGGTTTTCCAGGCCTTGAATTTCATAAACTGCATTTAGCCAGCCTATTAGATTATGTCCTGCTGTTTTTAGAAAGCTTTTTGTGTACAATATGCATCAGATATTTGTGCCGTGAGTGGGATATCATGTTCAAACGTACCTGTTGAGATAGGAGGTACCAGAGCTCGCGATCTCCTCCTGGCCCTGGGTCACGTAGAAAAACATGGGCTTATCAGGCTGAGGCCACTGGAAGTCGAAGCCTTTCTTGATGCGATCAGCTGGACAACAACAGAACATCATCAGTGTGGCTACACACATATTTTCTTTCTCTGTGTAACAAAATCAATCGGTGCTAACTTGAGATAACATACCAGCGGTGACTCCGTTCTGCAGAGAGCCCTCGTAGAAGATGTTAGACGGGAAAGCGCTGAGCGCCGGGTGCATACGGTACTGCACCTGCAGACGGATGGGTCTGATGCCCAGCACCACCAGCCTCTCAAACAGAGACTGAGACAGACCCGCTTTAGCCGCCTTCTTGCACATGACCACAGGACCCAGCTGACAGTGGTCACCCACCAGAATCAACTGTCAGAGAGAAAAAACAGAACACTTACTAAACAGAAAATTTACATATACACAGAAGAGTGCATATACAAATTTGAACTGTATTTTCTAGCAAATAAGTCACTTTTTTAATCATGTGAAATGTACTGCACCTTGCGTTCCAAAATATTATGTTACTCCTTTCGTTCACTTTTAATCTGTAAAATCACGTCATATTGTGGCAAGGTAGAAAAACATTGCAGTTTAGATATATTTTTACTTGTTAAAATAACAGAAGTCATTAAGGATCTTTGATTTTCAAATGTAGTAAATATCGGTCATAAATATGAGTCAATACAAGGTAAATGTATGAGTGAGTTTGCATTGTGCATTTTTACAATAATGTTTTATTTCATAGGTTTCAAATTTTAACTCCTCACTTTTAACTTTAATACAGTTTGTGCACATCCAGTTTATTTGTTTACATTTCCAACATGCTGGTAATTCAGTTTATCTTCAAATTCCTTAAGGCTTGCCGTTTATAATAAATGTTTTTATAATGAATGCCACTCCAATGCATGTCTATATTATACTTTTTTAATTCTTCTTCTGTATACAATTAAAAACTCTTTTATTTATAGAGATCTCATAGCTTTTTTTTTTTTTTTAATAAATATTTAGATTTTTTTTAAATAGATTTTCTTTTCATTTTAACTGTATTTAAAATTGTGGCAATTTTGTTGTTTGTTTTTGTCATTATTATTAGTCTGTATAGTTTTATTATTTTTGCTTTAGTTATTTTAGTACATTAAGTTACACTAAACAAAACTGAGAATAAATCAGTTAAGGTTTTGTTTTGTTTTTTTTTCCTCCAATTAATTAATGTTTTTTTTATAATTTTAGTTTCAGTTAACTATAATAACCTGTAACAAAAATAATATCTAATAATTTTTTGTGGAGCGAGTGGTACTAAAATACATTTTCAGAAATTCAGTAATTTACATTATTTCTGAATGTAATAATGTGATATAAAATAGTAAAATTAAATTTTACAAATCAAAAAGCATGTGTAATTATGATCATGACGTATACAATTTAACATCAAATTTATTAAAAAACAAAAACATTGGGAATCCAACAGAGACATAAAACATTCATTTAATTAATCTTAAAAAAAAATTAAATCCTTAAAAAATAAAGTATTAAAAAGTATTAATTAAAATTTTTCCAGTTTTCCAAATTCCGTTTTTTTATCCTTTTCAATTTTTCCGTACAAAACGGATTTTAGATCCAAGTTAATGGTAAAATAAAAAGTTACAAAACGTCAGTGTAATTATTTAAATGATGGCCTGTACACAATTTAACAGCAATTTATTAAAAGTTCAATAAAAATATAATTTTTATGGCCTTGCGAAATCAGTTTTTATTTCTCCCAAATTCAGTTTTATTTTAACAAATAAAATTATTACAATTTTAAAAATAATAACAGAAAAAATATTGTTTGTCTGTTTTTATTTATGATTTCATTCAGATTTATTATCAAAAACATTGCGAACCCACAAAGACATAAAACATTCATTTAATTAATCTTATATCATTTTTAATCTTTAAAAAATAAAGTACTAAAAATAAAAATTTTCCAGTTTTCCAAATTACTTGGAACAGTTTTTTTTTCCTTTTAAATGTTTCTGTACAAAACGGATTTTAGATCCGTTTTGATAGTAAAATAAAATTCCACAAATATAAAAGTATGTCTAACTTGAAATCATGGCATGTACACAATTTAACAGCAATCTAATAAAAGTTCAATAAAAATTACATTAACCCCCCTAGTTGTATTTCAATAAATAAAATTTTTTACAATAACAGAAAAAAATTTGTCTGTGTTCGTCTGTTTTTATTTATGATTTAATATTTTTATCATCAAAAACATTGGCAATCCAACAAAGACATAAAACATTAATTTAATGAATCTTATAATAAAATGCTACTTGTACACAGAATTTACTTTTTCTCAACAATGCAATTTTGACCTAGTGTGACTTGTATTCAACTAACCTGTTTTTCAGAAAATGTGGTATATTTGGATTATGTAAAGTGTGTGCAAATGTGCCCGTCACATACCTGTTTGGCCCCGAGCACCACTGGCACCATGCACTCGGGCTCCGTGGCCTGTGTGCTCTCATCAATGAGGATGGAGCGGAACTGCATCTTAGCCAGGCGAGGGTCACCCGCACCCACACACGTGCAGCAGATCACGTCTGCATTCTGGAAAGAGAGAGACAGTGAGATGAGAATAAGAATGCAGGCCTCTATCATGGGTGGGCTGATGGATCATTCACACAGAGAAAAAAAATCCAGCTTTTTTATAGAACATTGTGTGTGTGTGCATGTGTTAATTGCAGGGGGAAATGCACCACACAAAAACATGCCCCATTTCCTCTGCCAAAGAAAACGGCACAAGCGTTATTGTGCTTCTCCGCCTGCAGCGGCTATATAAATAAACGCACTGAAAATGCACTAGAAAACTTCACATTGCTGTGTAATTCCTATGGTCTATCAGTGTTATAAAGTGAAATCAGGTACCATGAGCAGCTCTCTCTCAGCCGTGCGTTTGAGAGCTCGGTAACGTTTCTCATCAGAAGACGACAGCTCGCCAGTTTCGTCCTTCAGCTGCTGCAGTTTCTGCAACTCTGGCATGCTGCAAAAAACAAAGACGCGTGTCAGTCGTCATAAGATCTCTGCCACACACTTATCTGAGCAATAATAATGGTGATGCAATGGAAAGGAAAGCATTTATAGGACAAACGCAGAGATCAAAAAGTGCATTTTTAAATAAATATTAAGAACAGAAATGTCCATACCTGTCCATGTTGCGGATCTGATTGTGCAGAGCCAGGAAAGACACGGGTGAATCGATGGCCTCACGACTCTTAGCACACAGACGAACCACCTTCAGCCCCGTCTGATGGATCTTCTCTGTTAGCTGGTCCACTGCGATGTTACTTGGAGCACAAACCAGCACTGGACTACAAAAGAAACAAAACCAAAAACTCAGTTTCTTTTATAGGGCCCTATTATTCCTAAATTACATTTTTTCAGTTTTCCAATTTTTTTATTTTTATTTATTTATTTATTTTTTTAATTTGTAAAATTAAATTTTACGAATCAAAAGGTATGTTATTATTGAAATCATGGCATGTACACAATTTAACAGCAATTTATTAACAGTTTAATAAAAATTTCATTTTTTTGGCCTTACGAAATCAGTTTTTGTTTTTCCCCAAATTCAGTTTTATTTTAATAAAATTTTTACAATAATTTTTGTGTTCATCTGTTTTTATTTATGATTTATTTCAGATTTATTTTTAAAAATTCAATTTTTTATCCTTTTAAGTTTTACTGCACGAAACAGATTTTAGATTAGTTTTAATAGTAAAATTTAATTTTACAAATCAAAAGGTATGTTCAATTATTGAAATCATGGCATGTATACAATTTAGAAACAAAATTAATCAAGAGTACAATAAAAATTAATTTTTTTATGGCCTTATGACATCAGTTTTTATTTTTCCCCAAATTCAGTTAACAAATAACATTTTTACAATAATATAAAAAATGTGTTGATCTGTTTTAATTTATGATTTAATTCAGATTTATTTTAAAAAATGTTAATTTTTATCCTTTTTAAACTGTTCTGTACAAAAAGGATTTTAGATCTATTTTAATGGTAAAATTAAATTTTACAAATCAAAAGGCATGTGTAATTATTGAAATCATCGGCACATTCAATAAAAATAAAATTATGGCCTTATGACATCAGTTTTTATTTATCCCCAAATTCAATTCAATTTTACAATAATAGAAAAAAATGTGCTGAACTGTTTTTATTTATAATTTTATTCTTTTATTCTCATTTTCAAAAATTCTGTTTTTATCCTTTTAAATTTTTCTGTACAAAACAGATTTTAGATTTGTTTTAATGATAAAATTAAATTTTACAAATCAAAAAGTATGTGTAATTATTGAAATCAAGTCATGTATACAATTTAACAGCAATTTATTAAAGGTTCAATAAAATGGCATTTTTATGGCTTAACGAAATCAGTTTTATTTTTCCCAAAATTTGATTTTGTTTTTAACAAATGCATTTTTTTTACAATAATAGAAACATTTTGTGTTCATCTGTTTCTATTTAGGATTTAAATTTATTATCAAAAATGGTGGCAACCCAACAAAGACATAAATTTCATTTAAATTCATTTAATTAATCTTATAATTTTAATCCTTTAAAAAAATAATCCTTTTAATCCTTAAAAAATAAAGTATTAAAAAGTACTAAAAATCCAATTTTTCCATTTTTCCAAATTCAGGTTTTTTTTTATCTTTTTAAATGTTTCCATACATGGATTTTACATCCATTTTAATGGTATAATTAAATTTCAGATTTATTATCAAAAACACTGGCAATCCAACAAAGACATAAAACATTCATTTAAAATGTTTAAATCTTAAAAAATAAGTATTAATTTTATTATTATTACTCTTTGATGAGTATATTCTACTGCACAAGAGTAATGTCAGTTTCTTCAATCTAATTTTTACCACAAACATCACTTCATATTTAAAGTGTACATGCGTACAGCTCTACTTTTGATTTATTCAGTTAAAACTGGCCAAATTCCACGACATTCCATGTTATACTGTAAATTCCATGTTTATGTCATGATTCTGTCCGCAATGTTTTCACATTGTGGAAATCGAAGAACCGTAATATATGATATGAAATATTCAATATAGTAGTCCAAATTAACTCCATTTCATATTAAAATAATATAATGCATTGGAAATTCAGTGAGGTGTTCAGTCTAACACTGTCATGAGGCAACATGTCTCACCCATTGCCCTGTCTGGCCAGATGGTAGACGATGGTGGCAGAGGTGACAGTCTTTCCGGTTCCTGGAGGCCCCTGGATCAGACTGAGGGGTCGCTGCAGCACCGTCTTCACGGCATAAACCTATATCACACCCAAACACCTTGAGTTTCAGAAACTTGAAGACAAAGGACTGAATCAGAATAAGGGGAGTTTGGTCAGCTCTGTACCTGCGAGTGGTTGAGGTCTGGCAGGCCCTGCGCGGTGAAGCGTTTGGGCAGCTGGCATTTGATGATAACGTCCTCCACCTCATGACCCAGCAGCTTGTGGTAGATGTAGCCGGACACAGAGGTCTCGTCCACGGCGAACGTCTTCAGGGCGCTCTGCATGCTATGTAAGACAAAGAAAAAGTTGAACTTTGTGTCCACCAGTTCCACAGATCATTACACTATTTCAAGTAATGGATCATCTGAAAATTATAAGGTGTGATACAATTACAAATAATCAGGACTGGAGTTTTCAAGCTTCAAAAGCGATGCAAAAAACCAATAAAAGTTTCACAGGAGGAGTCCCTGAGACTCATGCATGATATATGTACCTTGTGAAGTCATTTGATGATAATGTGAAAGACAGAGTGACATTTAAGTTTATTATGCAATCACTGATAAGCTTGTAATATCTTTTTGGATTTAGAATCCTGCTGTCTCCATTGATTGTAATTGCATGGTTAATTTTATAATTATTTAGATTAACTAAACTAAAACTATAACAATAAAAAAGATTTGTTACTTTAATATAAGATAAACATTAACTGAAATAAAATACATATTTAAAAAAATGATGTATTTCAGCTAGTGTCAGAGTTTCTCTTTAGTCTTGCCAAATAACTATAATTAAAATGAATTTAAAAAAAAAAAAAAAAAAAAAAACTAATACAAAATGACAAAAACAGACAAAATACAATTTTTTTAATAATTTAAATTAAAATGGAAAATATAAAAATAAATACTAACTTAAAATATTAATAAAAAAAAAATCTCATGATACTAAAATAACACCGTTGCATGAATAAAACCAGTATTCTTCATGATTTTATTCAGTCCAACAAAAAAAATATTTACAAAAAAAAAAATTAAAAAAAATAAAAAATAAAAAACACCCATACACGTTGCCTACTATTAACACGAAGGCAAATAAATGAAAGCAATTTTCATTTTTGGGGTGAATAAAATGAAAATAATTTATTTTTTATTTTTTTTAAATGTAAACTTATTTTATTTTAACTAGTTGACAGGGCAACATTTTACATTTTAATTTACTTAGAGCTTGATCTTCAAAAAAAACAAAATCAAAATAAAAATGTGGAAAAAATAAAACTAATAATGAACTATATACGAATACAAAAAACATTAATAAATACGACAAACACAATAAATTGACTAAAACTTTTTAATTATTAATGATAAAAAAGATACTAATTTAAAATATTAATAAAAACAAAAAGGTATCTCATGTTACTAAGACAACAACACAGTTGCATGAATAAAACCAGTATATTCTTCATGATTTTACTCAGTCCACAAAAACGTAAACGAAAGCAATTTAATTTTTGGGGTGAATAAAATGGATTTTTTTTCAAAATGTGAACTTATTTTATTTTAACTAGTTGACAAGGCAATATTTTACATTTTTGCACAAAAATAATAAAATCAAAATTAATACAAATGACAAAAACACAAATTTACTAAAACTTTAAAATAAATAATAATTAAAAAAAAAAACACAAATAACTATTAATTAAAAATATAAATAAAAACAAAAGCAGTATCTCAATACTAAAATACTGTTGCATGGATAAGTACATTCTTCATAATTTCTCGTTTCACCATCCACCAAAAAAAAAACAAAACTAAAAAAAAAACGTAAGAGGTGTAAATCGACATGAAGGTGAGTAAATGAAAGCAATTTTACATTTTGGATAAACTATGCCCTCTTTTTGGAATGGAAATGATTTTATGGACTAAAGAAAGTGCAAAAGTGACAGTAGGACTAACCGGTCAAAAGATGTCGACTTCCAGACAAAGTCCACCTGGAAGTTATGCGGCACTTCCACAGGTGCTCCAGCACTGCTGCGCAACTCGATGGCGATTTCATCTCCATAATCTGAGAGGATCTTGGTTAAGGAATCAACCGTATAATACAACCTGTTCTTTAAGATACTTACATACTTGTACATCAAAACAGCACACTAAGAATATGACACTGACTTTCTGCTGATAAAAAGAATGCCTGTAAAACTCACGGGTCACGACGCAAGTGTGTTGTCTGAGTTTTGCTATGCAGAGGTTGCAATTATGTTGCTATGCAGTTGCTAGGGTGTGCTGGGTGGCTGCTTATCAAATCATTAATCCTAAGTATGAGCAATGTGTGCCTAAGCACATTATCAAGAGAAAATAATAGCTGTCATTGTGTGACAACAACGAGTTTGATCTTTTGTTGAAAGGATACTGTCCGGGACTTTGATGACGTGTCCGATCCCTTTCCAGAGCGGAGCCATGTCTCCTTTATAGCGCAGACAGATCTCGTCTCCCTGCATCAGTCGCATGTCTGATAAACATCACCCACACACAGAAAACACAGTCAGGTAGACCAATCACATTTTTCGGATTTATGCTCTAATAACAACAGGGCTCTACGCTTACTTTTCTTTTTTAAAAAAAATTCAGGAGCACAGTCAAAATTTTAGGAGCACCTTCTAACCAATAATCAAAAATTAGACTTCCCATAACAAGGTGATATTTGACTCAAAGTGATTTACAGGGGGAATTTCATTTTTACCTTTGCAATGGCATTTTTCTAACTTTATTAAAAGTGTCATCTTTTATATCAAATTTTTTACAAATTATATTTTTAAGCTTTTTAAAATTTTTAATTAAAACAACAGAATAAGAACAAGTAGAGTAAGAATAAGTTACCAATCAAATGAAAACAGTATTATCAAAATTAATTTGTACTACAGAGGTGGCACAAAAGAAAAAAGGAAAAAGAAAAAAAAAAAAAAAGGTGTAGGGCCCTACAAAATCTGTTTTATTTTGTCCCAAATTCCGTTTTTCCCCGTTTTCATTTTTCTGGATTCCATTTTGTTTTTTCATTTAAATTTTTCTGGACTACTTTTTAATGGTTAAATTAAATTGCATTAGTTGAGAAAAATGTCTAATTGATTAAAATCATGAAACTTAAACCGTTTAACATCAATTTATTAAAAGTTAAACATAAATTAGATGTTTAGGGCCCAATAAAATGGTTTATTTTTTCCCACCTAATGTTTTATTTTTACCAAATTCTATGTTTTAGCACATCTAATTATTTGAACGGATAAAAACAAGTTTAATTTTCTCTTACAATAGCATTATGAAATGTTCAGCTTATCAAATGAAGGCATAATCCATTAATTAAAGTTATATTTTAATTGAAAATTAAACAAATTTTATTTTTTGGCAAATAAAGGGGATTTACTATTACGATTAAAACGCTGAAGAAATATTGTATGATTATTCCTTAAAAAATAAGGTTTTAATAATTTCAGTAGTAGTATTATGTACATTCGGCTGAACAATGGTAATGTATTTCTGCCACAAAGTCTTCGAGTTAAACGGAACTCATTTTGACGAGTTGCCGTGAATTCCTTTATGATATGACGCTAGTTTTACTCAAATGAAACAGTAGAATGCTCATGAAGTGACTCTCAGAGCAGTTCTGGAGATGTTGTTCATGTATTTATGTCCTCATTTAGTGAGACGACAGACACTGAAATCACCGCGAGCAGTATTCATACTTAAATAGTTTTTTGGCAACTTAATATTTACAAATACTAGTCCATATCGCAATCTAAATTAAGTGTAATGACCAACTTTTGATTAACCCATCCAAACATTTGACAAATTTCGTGACATTCCGTGTTAAATTGTAAATTCCGCTTTTATATTACTGGATTCCACAATTTCGTCTGCGTTTTCCGCATCGCGGAAACCACAGGGCCCTAAAAGTGGCTTGTGGGTGTATTTTCATAAGTTTAATGATGCTCAGAGGTGCCATGTGTGTAATCAAATTAATAAACTCATGTTAAGATTAATGTTTTAAATATTACATTTTGAATACAGAAAAAATTAAGAGAATAAAGTAACTAAAAAGATAGTTTAAAAATGAAACTAAAACTGCCAGTGGCAGCAAGTCACTAATTTAAACACTGAATCATTCATTCATTTGATTCATTCGAACGGCTGATTCATTCAAGAATAAAGCAAGTGACGGTCATATATATGGGAAATTGAATCACTGACTCGCTAAATTCGCTTAAAAACGCACGTTCATTCATAAACAAAACAACGCAGTGTTAAATGGATGCGCAAAGTGGCTCAGTTGACTTGTTTCACACTATTTTTGCTGACGAAACAGAGCAAAATCATTCAATAGTGTTATTGTCAGACAATGTAAGTCACTTAAAATTAACTTCTGGTTTATTTAACTGTTGTATTAAATCAGTATCTCATTTACAAACTCATCTTAATTCATCGCAATCTCACAAATTTCCATTATAGTCAATGAAGCTCTCTACACTGCACAATTAATCTCCTATTTAAACTCTCTCTACACTTTGTTTATGAATGGATTTGTGTGATATGATTGTGATAAATTACTCAACGTTGCAAAACCACCTAGAAAGCTTTAAAGCACAAACACAAATATGCTGATCGGCTCAGTTGCACGTGGTGCTCCTAAATATTTTTCATAATCGCACGCAGTAGTTTTTTTTAGTTGCATTTGCACTGTAGAGCCCTGAATGATAATAGAGCTATATATCCATCACATACACAGTAGAGCACCACAAACACACATGCACGCGCGCACGCACACTCAGGTCCGTGCACACATCGATGAGGGATGCATGGGACACGGTGTTAGGGATGGGATGGATATGAACCACTGGTAGACAAAGAAGATGTTGAAAGTAAATATTACCACCTGAATCCGTCTTGGGCAGAGTGAAATAAGCTATCCGCTTTTTATTCAGTCCCAAATCCCACCTCACTGTTATATTGTCTTGAGTCTGAAGAAAAAAGACGGGAGACAAGCAAGCAGAATAAATATCAGCACTAAATCTGACTCTGTATTAGGACTTTGCAATTACAAACAACCTCTTTAAAAGAGAAAAAAAAAAAAAAACAGGTTTTCATACTTGGGACTCTTTGAGTTTCTTGTCATAGTCAGCCTCTAGTTTAACCAGCGGCCCAAAGATGTTCTGGTACTGATAGGCATCTTCATAGCGTAGCAGAACGTGCTGAGGTTCCTCATCCACTCCTGGTTTCTCCAGATCCTCCAGCGTCGCTGTTGGGTTTTCCTACAAACGTGACAGAACCGATAGTCATGCAACAATATGATGCTCAAAACTGCGATCATATTCATAAGAAAGCATAAAAAAAAAGCAGTGTACCTTCCAGAGCTCCTCGAGTTTATTGATTTGCTGTGCCGTGATCTGACGGGCCCTCAGCTGCTCCTGCTCGGACGGGATCTTCACCAGCCAGGACAGGAAGCAGCGGTCCTGGATGAGGGGCTGCCACTGAGAGCTGTCCCAATTAATGTCCTTCAGACTGCTCTGACTGGCACATGGTTGCCTAAACACACAAACAAACACACACCCATGAGACAGAGGCAGTGCACATGCTTGATAAGCAATGGTTGACAGCTTCTGATAAAACCAGTGCCAGATAAAAAAATTAAATGGTTAAAATTAAATTTGTGGTATAATTACATTTACACTAAACATTTAAAATAAAATGTTAAAAAAAGAAACATTTTTAAAATTCATCCAGCCTCCTGGAAAAATGGAGGAAATGGGTTGAAGTTGTATCAAAAAGTTCTGATTTTGCTGCTACATGTAAATATAAGAAGATTAATATATAAAACAATGACTTTAATGAGTTTATTTTAGATGGAATTTAATTAGGCCACAAGTTCTCTCCTTGGATGTACATAATTACTATTTTATTTTATTTTATATTTTATTTCATTTCATTTATTTTCTATATTCTAAAAAATAACATTTTTTTATTTTATTTTATTATGATGATTA
This sequence comes from Cirrhinus mrigala, assembly GCA_036247105.1. Classification (NCBI taxonomy): domain Eukaryota; kingdom Metazoa; phylum Chordata; class Actinopteri; order Cypriniformes; family Cyprinidae; genus Cirrhinus; species Cirrhinus mrigala. The sequence continues at coordinate 38,871,909 of CM070008.1, read as the reverse complement.
TTATTTACATTTTACTTATTTTTTATTCCTTTTTTGTGTCAAACAAACGGCATTGAGTTCTATATATAAATTGAAATATGGTATATGTTTGTCCACCTATGAATGATCAGTTTAAACATTAAATAAAATTAATTCATGAGGGGCAATCTTCAGGAAAAAAATAAAAAAAATTAATCATTTTTTCAATCCATGCATTTCTTAATATGAACTATTTATGAATGAATTAATATAAATTTAATTAGGCCACACGTTCTCTCCCTGGATGTACATAGTTACTATGTTTAGCTTTATTTTATTTTATTCATTTAATATTTTATTAATTTTCTATATTATAAAAATATACATTTCATACACCATTTTAATATTTTATTATGATCACTATTATTGATATTTTATTTATTTATTCCTATTTTGTAAAAGAAACTGCATTGAGTTCTTTATGTAAATTGAAATAGGGTATATGTTTGTACACACGAATGCTAAAGTTGGGGGGGCTGGGGGGTGGCATTCCTTAATACAAACTATTTATCAAAATATTAAAAAGTAAACATTTTTAAAATTAATTTAGTCTCCTGTAAATTTAATTAAAATAAATTTAATTAGGTCACATGTTCTCTTCTGGATGTACATAGTCACTATTTCTACCTTTATTATAAATTTATTTATTTATTAATTTTCTATATTACAAAATATATATATTTATTTTATTATGATCACTATTATCTATATTTTATTTATTTTATTTTTTATTCCTATTTTGTAAAAGAAACTGCATTGAGTTCTATATGTAAATTGAAATGTGTTACATGTTTGTACACCAATAAATGCGCAATTTAAAACATTAAATAAAATTCATCGAGACAACATAAAAAAAAAATTCTCATTTTCTAGTTAAAAATCATTAATAATCATTTTTATGTAGGCATTTATTAACTAAATAAATGCAAAACAAAAAAAATAAAACAAAAGAATATTTAATATATTTCAGGAAAATAAAATATTTATAAAAACATTTACGCATTTATTCATAAAACATTCTATTATAAACACATTAAAACAATTATGCTAGCACACGAGGCAAACCTTGTCTCACACTCACGCCCAGTTTCATTACGTGAAAATGAAAATTCGGGTAACATTAGGGACTTTCCCATTTCACATTTTCAGTAAGCATGAGCCATCACACACGCAAGAAAGTTTAAAAGCTCAATATTAAGTTTAAAAGCCTTAAAGTAAACTTGCAAATACAGATTGTGTCATAAACAAGCCATAAAAAAGGACATCTAGCTGGTAAAATCTAGCTTTTACTGTTATTGTTTAAACAAATGACTAAATCTTCCTTTATTAACTGATGCCTAAAAGACATCAGTTGAGATTTGGGTCAACCTAATTAAAATAAAGTCAGGTTTGCAAATATGACTGAGTTTTACCTGCACAGAAGCACCACAACAGAGTCTGCTTTGGCCGGGATGAAGCCGAGCAGGAAGACATTACGGCAGCCGCAGTTATAGCACTCCAGAACCGTCTCTCCCAGCGGTCCGTCCTTATGCAGCGTCACCTCCTTACATTTGGCCCTCACCAAGTGGTTCACAATATGGCTGAGAAAACAAACGCAACAAAAATCATCAGCTTTTATGTTTTAACAATGCTTAAAATGCGAAATTAATCGAACGGTGGACTCACCTGCCAGAGGTGTTACCGCGGCCATTGCAGAACCATTTCTTGCTGGTGTTGCAATAGACCACACATGCTGGATCATGGATGCCACAGTAGCTGCAATTATACCAAACAAAACCAGCCCACAGAATGATTACTGAAGCATTCTAATATTCACACTGCTTATGCATACTCTTATATACAGTACTATTTAAAAGTTTGGAGTTGGTATGATTTATTAATGTCTCTTCTGCTGACCAACCCTGATTTTTTTTTTGTGTGCGTGTTAAAAAATGCAATAAATATGGCAATATTGTGAAAAATTATTACGATTTAAAAAAAAACTATTCTTTATGTGAATATATTGCAAAATGTAATTTCAGCATCATTACTCCAGTCTTCAGAAATCATTCTAATATGCTAATTAGCTCATCAAGAAACATTTCTGATTATTATCAATGTTGAAAATACTTATGCTGCCCAATAAACACAGTCATAAATTATCCTTTACAATATAATGACAAGAACAGTTGCCTAATGCGTTTTTTATATACAAAAAGGGGATAATATATATATAAAATAAAGGTAGAAATAGTAACTGTGTACATCAAGGGTGGCCTAATTAAATTTCATCTAAAATAAACTCATTGAAATCATTGTTCTATATCTTAATCTCCTTCTATTTACAGGTAGCAACAAAATCAGACCACCTTTTTGATACAAACTGAACCCATTTCCTGCTCTTTTTCTATGAGACTGGATGAACTTTAAAAATGTTTACTTTTTAATATTTTATTTTAAATGTTTTGTGTAAATTTAAATCACATTTGAGGCTGTGAAACCACAACAATCAACTTTTTTGAAAACTTTTTTTTTGTGGAAACTGTGATCATTTTTTTGGAAGTCCAAAATATTTGAAATGTGATTATAATCTGATATCAAAAATAAAATGCTTAACTTAATATTTCCAAATATTTGAAACTGAATTTTTTTGTAACATTATAAAACTCTGTACTGTCATATAAATGTTAATTTATAAATAAAATAAACATCTTACTGACCCAAACTTTTGACAGGTAGTTTACAAAACATTTATATTTTCAAAAAAATATGCAATTAAAAAAAGAACTGGTAAAAATAATGCCAATGACAAATCTGAAAATACACACTTTCCTTAACACTAATAATTCTAATAATGAACTACTTCTGAAACAAAAGATGAAAATCAGTGGGGTCATGCATCATCTTTTGTATAAATAAGTTGGAACTAACATTCATATAGAACAGCATCATTACACAAACAACGCCGTGGTGACCAACCAGAGGTAAGCATTTCGGAGAATCGTACATTATTTTATCTCTCACTGCTCACAGCTATAGACACATGATTACGGTGTGAGAGATCAGGACAGGTGTGTCGTCAGTACCTGCAGGCGTGCACCGGCAGGTCTTTAGTGTAGTACGTATCTTCCTCATCCTCTTCAAAGTTCAGCTCAGCCAGAAGTTGGCTGGTCTTCACCACTGCATCCTCTCCGTTGGGCAGAACGCCATCAGGCCCGTTCACCTGCACACAAAACACTTCACCTTTAACACCTCCATTTCTACAAACAAATCTCAAATTGTACAAGCGTGAAAACAGGAGATTCAATCCAGTGCACATTTCACGCTCAAAACAGACAAATCTGCAACTTACACCAGCAGAAATGCAGTTAAATGAAATATAAATGCACATCTGATTTACAAAAACAATCTAAAGTATATACTTAACAACAGCCTGAAAACACACGTTTGAATGCTGCAAAAACCAGACAAAACACGCCTAATTATTAAAGCAAACAAAAGAACTATTTAATTAAATAATCTCCATCTAAACACACCAAAACACCTGCAAGATATAATTACCATACAAATGCAACATGCTCTAATGAAACAGGTGCAATTCACTAAAGTCCTAAAGTTTTTGGACAGTAAAATTTTATTTTTTAAAGACATCTCTTCTGCTCACCAAGCCTGCATTTATTTGATCCAAATTACAGCAAAAACAGTAATATTGTGAAATATTTTTACTATTTAAAATAACTGGTATCTATTTGAATATTTTGTAAAATGTAATTTATTCCTGTGATCAAAGCTGAATTTTCAGCATCATTACTCCAGTCTTTAGTGTTACATGATTCTCCAGAAATCATTTTAATATGCCGACATGCTGTTAAAGAAACATTTTTTTACTATTATTATTAGAAATATTTCTTTAAATATTACTTTAAATAAAGAATAATTTAAGAAATTATAGAAACTAATACTTTTATTTGGCAAGGATGCTTTAAATTGAAAACTTTCTATTCATCAAAGAAACCTGACAAAATAATAATAATACTAAATGTTTTTTGAGCAGCAAATCAGAATATTAGAATGATTTCTGAAGGATCATGTGACACTGAAAACTGGAGTAATGATGCTAAAAAATCAGTTTTGATCACAGGAATAAATTACATTTTAAAATATATTCACATAGAAAGCAGTTATTTTAAATAGTAAAAATATTTCAAAGTTTTACAGCTTTTGCTGTGCTTTGGATCAAATCAATGGAGGCTTGGTGAGCAGAAGACATGAAACTTTTGACTGGTAGTGTAAATGCGAGACAAACTACTGACATGACAAATATACCACGTGTGTATAATATCAAATAACTTACATGTTATTATAACACCAAAATAGTTCATAAATGTCTCCTCTGCATCACATCATTATAGTAAACAAAAACACACCTGTCAGCCGTAGCTAACTTAACTAACTCTGTAATAACACCGCAGCTCTGCGAAAAAGCTGATATAACAAGCAGTTTAACATTTTAGAAAATTAGTTTATTATTAACACCAGTGTAGCTCGCAAAAGTCCCTCTGAAAGTACGCAAATACACCTGAGATCTGCAGCTAACCAACCAAAACAAGCAATTTGACGTAACGCGCTTCATCGCTGATAACAATATAAGAGCTAATATATTTAGTTTAACTTATCCGCAAGTTAAATTAGCTAAAACACAACAGTAGTTCACAAAAGTCCCTCTGACAACTCACTCTCTGTCTCTTTCAGGCGGCCTGCTGTGTCGTTGCTAACGCTATTACCGCGCGGCTAACGCCTGCTAGCTCGCCATATTTGGACTCAAACGCGTTGAGGGCGGCCTGACAGAACGCTCGATTGTGTGTTTATACCTGGTTGTCGAGTTGACTCTGGGTCTGGCCCTGCGTTTGGGTCTGGCTGGGCAACGTAAAGTCGGTGAACTCGAACTCGGAGCCCTGCGTGTCGGCCCCGAGCAGCTCCGCTTCCTCCGTGTCCAGGAAGGTGAGCGTCTGCGAGCTCGGCCCGTACGCCTCCACACTCATCTTTTTCGGGCTTCACTGGCCGCCTTTTCACAGAAAACACCGAATAATCCCTCAGCGGTGCGGGGAAATGACCGACCGGATCGCGTCGGGCGACGTCTGTTTTGGTTCGAAGGAAAGAGAAGGAAACGGCGCGCGACGGGCTCGTGCAGAAATGAAAGCAAACGATTCCGGAGAAGATTCGACTCCCACTCGAGTGCGCGACGCGCGGTGACGTCACGGGCGAGCGCAACCGACGTAGAGCGCACAGGAGCGCTGACGTATACACACGTTTGCTGTTTTGCAGGAAAAGGGCTGTTTTGTTTTGTAAATATATCACCGTCACGAAAATACAGACCATTAATGAGCTTCTAGTAATGACGCATTTTTTAAAAACAGAGTTTTAGCGCTATTCAAAAGTTAAATGAATTTGATGAAAAAAATCTGGCACAAATAAGGCGACTTTGGTTTTGCAAAAGTCAAAATAAAGACATTATAATGTACTACGTGAATGGTTAGTGTGCTAAAATGACATGATCCACACCATATAAAACTTTTTAAATTTAAATTTTTAATTTTAACCTAAAATATTATGACCTCTTACTACATCTAAAAATACAGATTTTCATTGTCTACTACACATAGTATGCCTACATATAGATTATTAATATAATAATAAGATTGTAATGCAGATTTAATCAGAATTTAATCAGCAAATGTAAAACATAATAATAGTACAATTATGAATTATTAATTAACATACTGTGAAATATTTTTACTATTTAAAATAATTGCCTTCTATTTGAATATATTTTTAAAATGTAATTTATTTCTGTGATCAAAGCTGAATTTTCAGCATCATTACTCCAGTCAGTGTCTCATAATCCTTCAGATGTCATTCTAATATGCTGATTTGCTGCTCAAGAAACATTTATTATTATTATTATTATTATCATCATCATCATCAGTATTTAAAACAGTTCAGTACATTTTTTTCAGGATTCTTTGATGAATATAAAGATCCAAAGATCAGCATTTATCTGAAATAAAAAGCTTTTGTAACATTATACACTATACCATTCAAAAGTCCATATAATTCTTTTTTTTTTTTTTTTTTGGGGGGGGGGAAGAAATGGTAGAAATGAATACTTTTTATTTAGCAAGGATGCTTTAAATTGATCAATTAGAATGTTATAAAAGATTTCTATTTCAGATAAATGCTGTTCTTCTGAACTTTGCATTCATCAAACAAATCTAAAAAAAAATTCTACTGTTTTCAACATAAATGTTTTTGGAGCAGCAAATCAGAATATATTGATTTCTGAAGGATCATCTGAGACGGAAGACTGGAGTAATGATGCTAAAAATTCAAATTCGATCACAGCAATCATTTTAAAAAAAATATATTTAAATAGAAAACAGTTCTTTTAAATAGTAAAAATATTTCAAGATTTTACTGTTTTTGCTGTACTTTGGATCAAATAAATGCAAGCCTGGTAAGCAGAAGTGACTACTTTAAAAAAACATTAAAAATCTTACTTTTCATGAACTTTTGACAGTTAGTGTATATACATCTTTAAAACTTAAATTTATAAGATAAATTTAAGATTTTGCAATAAATAACCTATTAAATAAGGAAGAAAACTTTTATTGAAAGCTACAGTTCATAAAAATTTTGTGGCAAATAAGGAAACACAACATAAAGAGAAAGAACAACAGTGTCCGTACAAATGTGGGAATTATAATGCATACATAATCACAGCTGTAGTAGATGCCAGAACATTTAATACAATAAAACAGATCAATGGAAACAAAGAAATGCTTAAGAGAACAGTGTTGTAGGCAACATTAAAAAATAATAAGATTCACAGCATAATCAGTTTGGTCCACTGTGTTTGTGATCGATAACTGAGATTCCAGTAAAAACGTTAGAAAAACAAGCTGAAGAAAATTAAAACCAAGTCATATGCAATTCAAATGATATTTTACAATATCATAATGGACTTTATGGAAATTATGGTCTAATATAATATAATATAATATAATATAATATAATATAATATAATATATGTCCAGCATTTTGCAAAGAGTAGGAAAGAAATCTCGAATAACGTCGACTGAGAGAAGACGAACATCACCTTTTCATCACAATCATCTCACAATTTCACATTTTATATAATTAACAAAAACAAAAACACAACGGCTGACGTCTTAGTTAGTGCTGATAGCATTAGACCTTAAATTACTCAAAAGGCATCAGGTTTAGGTGTCTTTATGTTATAAGCGGGACCCTGTTCATAAACGGCTTAAAATGAGGAAAAACATATTTCGGTTTGATACTTGTATCCTAAAGTCTGTGTATTCACATTGGCACTTTAATAACCAGATAGATGTGGTTATTATCTCTTTTATCATTGTCCAGCAGGCAGATCACAGCTTTTATTTTGTCATAATTTATGGTCTGCAAAACCACCATTTGCACCTGCTCTTTAGTCTGTGAGAAAATAAACTGTAATAATGCTTATACTTTGTCCAGTGTGTGTTTGGGGTATAATTGAAAGCTGCAGATGATGCATGTTTGAAAGAGTATAGTATACTATCATTGAGATACTATTATAGTTTTAATTAATATTTTGAATTAGTTTTCGGTATATATGTTTTTCTTAAATATTTTTAACATCCATATAGTTTTTATTTTGAATTGGTTTTTATTTTTAGATTTTGTTTTCAATTTAATTTTAATTAAAGTTTTAGTAATTTTTGTTTTTACATTTTTTTAGTCTATATAGATTTTATTAATATTTTTATATTTTTTTATATTTTGTCCACTTGTCCATTTTTATTTCAGCCAGTTTCAGTAATTTAGCCAATTTTAGCCATTTTCATAAATTTTTATTTAATATTTTCATAGATTTTTTATTTAAAATAAATTCGTTTTTATATTTTGTTTTCAATTTAATTTTAGTTAAAGTTTTAGTTATTTGTTATTGCCATTTTTCTTTACATTTTTAAAAATCTATATAGATTTAATAAATATTTTGAATTAGTTATAATTTTAATATTTTGTCCACCTTCATTTCAGCCAATTTTTTTGCCATTTTCATATTTATATTTAAAATGTTCATATATTTTTTATTTAAAATAAATTAGTTTCTATTTTTATATTTTGTTTTCAATTCAATTTTAAAGTTCTAGTTATTTGTGTTATTGCCATTTTTTTACATTTTTAAAAATCTATAAATTTTATTAATATTTTGAATTAGTTATCATTTTCATTTTTATTTCAGCCAGTTTCAGTAATTTAGCCAACTTTAGCCAATTGTCATTTATTTTTTCGTCTACACAGTTTTTAATATTTTGAATGAGTTTTTATTTTATTATTTCTCCATTTTAATTTTAATTAAAAGTTGTAGTAATTTAGTTGTGTATTTTTGCCATATAGTTTTGATATGTTTTTATTACAGTTTTAGTTTTTTAAAATGATTTAAAAAAGTAGATTTGAAAAAAAAAAAAAAAGATTTAATTTACTATAATTTTAATTTTTCCTCCAGTTAACGATTGTTTCATTTCAAGTTACAAAATGTTTCATTGTTTTAAATTTTAATTAACAACCCTGGTTTAAATGGCTTTATACAACTGACATACTTAATCTGGTGAACAGTGATTTTAGAAACAAGGCGGAAAACAATTAGTTGTGCCTTGACTGTTTAAAAAAAATCATGGTTAAAAGATCTAGATGCATACATAGTGCTTTCACATTTCAACATTTCCAAGTTTGTTTGTTTTTATGCATAATACCAAATCTCTGCAAGTTTCAAGTATACCCCATTAAAGTGCTTTCTTGACTATTTGAACGCAGCCATAGGATTGAGTTTAGCACACAAGTTGCATTTCAAACCTAGTATGTAGCACACAAGTTAAGACACTGATGTCTTCAAATGTGCATGAACTGTTGAATCCAAACCGACGCTACATGTGAGACTCAGCCTGTATTCTCATTGGTTGTGCAGACAGTGTTTCTTTCCCTTGTTGTGCTCCATCAGTTCAAGCATCTCCAGGATGACGGCCCTGAGGGCCCGAGCGAGCTGCTCCGCGCTGTAGGGCTTCCCTAGAGGAGGAACGTGCACAAACGCAGATCTGCCCTCGCCCAGAAACAGAGACATGTAGTAGGTGTAGTCACACAGATACCTGCGAAAGAGAGTGTTTGTCACAAAAATACAGTAGTGCTCTGTTCTAACACTTAAAGGAACAGCGCACCTAAAAACGTCATAGGTGCGCTGTCGTAAATGTTGTAAATCTCACCCTAAGTCCATCCAAGATGTAGATGAGTTTGTTTCTTCATCAGATTTTGAGAAATGTAGCATTCGATCACTTGCTCACCAATGGATCCTCTGGAGTGAATGGGTGCCGTCAGAATGAGAGTCCAAACAGCTGATAAAAACTTCACAATAATCCACAAGTAATCCACACCACTCCAGTCCATCAGTTAACATCTTGAGAAGACTGCGTGTTTTTGCAAGAAACAAATGCATCATTAAAGGAACACTCCACCTTTTTTTGAAAATAGGCTCATTTTCCAACTTCCCTCGAGTTAAGCAGTTGATTTTTACCGTTTTCGGCCGATCTCTGGGTCTTTTAGCATAGCTTAGCATAGATCATTGAATCCGATTAGACCATTAGCATCTCCCTCAAAAATGACCAAAGAGTTTTGATATTTTTCCTATTTAAAACTTGACTCTTCTGTAGTTACATCGTGTATAAAGACGAACGAAAAATTAAAAGTTGTAATTTTCTAGGTCGATATGGCTAGGAACTATACTCTCATTCCAGCGTAATAATCAAGGAATTTTGATTATTTGCAATGATATTACGCAGCGCCTGAAAGTGACCGGCACTAAGTTTGTGTAGATGCAGAGTTGACGGCTGCGTAATATCAATGCGCCTGCGACAGCAAAGTTCCTTGATTATTACGCCGAAATGAGAGTATAGTTCCTAGCCATATCGGACTAGAAAATCGCAACTTTTCATTTTCCGTCAGTCTTAGTACACGATGCAACTACAGAAGAGTCAAGTTTTAAATAGGAAAAATACTGTCATTATATATGGTCATTTTTGAGCGAGATGCTATCGGTCTAATCAGATTCAATGATCTATGCTAAGCTATGCTAAAAGTGCTACCGCCAGACCCGGAGATCGGCTGAATGGATGCGAAAACGGTAAAACTCAACTGTTTAACTCTTGAGTTGGAAAATAAGCCTATTTTAAAAAGAAAGTGGAGTGTTCCTTCAAGATGTTTTTAACTTCAAACCGTTGCTTCTGGCTAAAACATGAATCCTGTATTCGTAATAATGTCTGGTCTGAATAAGGAGAGAAATCTGCACAGATCAAGCACCGTTTAAAGGCCAAAACAGCTCTGGCTTGAGAGACAACAGGAGATGGACTTTTTCACCGGAGGAAGTGTTATTATGGATTATGGTCTCCTATTTTAGCCGGAAGCATTGGTTTGAAGTTAAAAACGCCTTAATGATGGATTTGTTTCTTACAAATACACAGCTTTTGTCCTTTCAAGATATTAACTGATGGACTGGAGTGGTGTGCATGACTTGTGGATTATTGTGATGTTTTTAATCAGCTGTTTGACGGCACCCATTCACATCCATTGGTGAGCAAGTGATGCAATGCTACATTTCTAAAATGCTTATGTTTTCTATCCAGTGTGTGTTTGGGGAGATGAGTATAGTATACTATCATTGAGATACTACTTTAGTTTTAATTAATATTTTTCATTAGTTTTTAGTATATATTTTTTTTCTTAAAGATTTTTAACATTTAATTTTTTAAATTTTAATATAGTTTTTATTTTAAATTAGTTTTTATTTTTATATTTTGTTTTCAATTTAATTTTAGTTAAAGGTTTAGTAATTTTATTTGTTTTTGCCATTTCTTTTTTTGTTGTTCCTATATAAATTTTATAAATGTCCACTTTCATTTTGATTTCAGCCAGTTTCAGTAATTTGGCCAATTTTAGCCATAATAAATATATTTTTTCATGTCCATACAGTTTTTAATATTATGAATGAGTTTTTATTTTATTATTTCTTCAATTTTCATTTTCATTTTAGTTAAAAGTTGTGGTAAAATAAGCTGAAGAAAATTAAAACCAAGTCATATGCAATTGAAATGATATTTTACAAGATCATATAATGGACTTAGAAATTATGGTATAATTTAATATAATATAATATAATACAATATCCAGCAAACCTAATGAAGAAACAAATTCTTCATTACAAACACTCATCTACATCTTGGCCTTCATTTTTGGATGAACTGTTCCTTTAAGAGTCAGACAGCATTTTAAGATTAGCTGGATTCAGAGCTCATTTTTTAAATTGGATTGCAATGTTTAGGACTCATATAAACAGAACTTTCAGGACTTAAAATCAAATTGGATTCATTACGATTGTTTTAAGGTTGTTGGTTGTTTGTATTTAAATATATTGCCATATCAACTTCATAGGCTATTGCATGGAAAATACAGATTCAACATACAACTAACAACTCAAAAAATAGAAATATTTTATAAAATAAATTAATGCAAAATCATTGTTGCATGACATAAAAAAAATCAGACAGATCAAAAACACATTTTACAGATGAGTTGGTGCTACGAAATTGACTTTTTGATGGTTTTCTGCCCTTCAATAAATGCTCATTAGTCAGTCTAATTTAACCTTTGGACTACATGCAAACATCTGTTATCTGAAATGTTCATGGCAGCACCCAATAAATATCAGCATGCACGTTTTATGGTTCTTTCATTATTTATTTTGAAGATTCTGCAAAGTGAAGGAGCACGAGTGTACGTTAAAAGGTTTTTTTTTTTACCTGCCGGCATCCTTTGATACAGACACAGAGACGCCGAGCCCGGAGGAGTTAACTCTCTTACAGACGGCGTCCATGTCTATGACAGAACTAATGCAGTCCGGTCCTCCCTCCATACAGCAGTGCGACTCCGGACAGAAACTGCAGTTGTCAAGACGCATGTAACCCTGATTTTGACCGCACTGTTCAAGCGTTACTGTAGTGGCCATCCCAGAAACGCCAACGTGAACCACTAACTTTAAAAAAGCAGAAAGAAATAATATGATTTTTAAATTCATTTAAAAGAAAAATGATGAAATGCATTCCTAAATTATGAAGATGAATCGTTTAATACTATTATATACTAAAAGTTTGGAATGATTAATTTTTTTGTTGTTAAAAAATACAATAAAAACAGCAATGTTGTGAAATATTATTACAATAAAAAATGTTTTTTTTTTTTTATTGGACTATATATTTTTCTTACAAAAAATGTTTCGTGAGCAGCAAATATTAGAATGATTTCTGAAGGATCATGTGGCACTGAAGACTGTAATGATGCTGAAAATTCAGCTTTGATCACAGGAAAAATTACATTTTAGCTACAGGAATAATTACATAATTACATTTTACAGTTATTTCAAATAGTAATGATATGTCATAATATTTACTTAACTTATTTTTTTTTTTACATAATATATGTTACAATTTATGTTTTTACTGCATTTTATAGCAAATAAACTCAGAAGAGATTTCTTTTAGAAAAATTAAAAATCTTAATTATTCCAAATTATTCAAAATTTTGGTTGCCAGTGTTTATATGATATGATATACGATATATAATATAACACATTGATTAAAATAATTGATGCAATTAATCAATTTTAAAACAACAATAACAATAATAACAATAATAATAATAATAATAAGCAATAAATAAAAGTGTAACACATTTTTATAAAAAAATAATAAAATGTAATTTAAAAAAAAATAATAAATTGAATAATTTAACAATAATAATTATTAATTTAACATTTTTAAAATTGTAAAAAAAATTATTTTGTTGCATGTGTACACAGACCAATATTAATATCATTAAACAATACAATACAATAACAATACTTATATGAGCGTTATATTATCATTATTATTTCTACATAACATACAGAAACAGATACAGAGCATATTAAACATAGCAATATACACTACCGTTCAAAAGTTTGGGGTCAGTAAGACTTGTAATAGTCTTTAAAGTAGTCTCTTATGCTCATCAAGGCTGCATTTATTTGATTAAAAATATAGAAAAAAAACAGTAATATTGCAAAATGTTTTTACAATATAAAATAATGTTTTTTATTTTAACATACTTTAAAATAGAATTTATTCCTGTGATGAAAAGCTGAATTTTTATCAGCTGTTACTCCAGTCTTAAGTGTCACATGATCCTTCAGAAATCATTCTAATATGCAGATTTATTATTAGAATGATCAATGTTGGATAATATCAACAGTTGTGCTGCCAAATATTTTTTGGAACCTGTAATTTTTTTTTTTCAGGATTCTTTCATGAATAACAAGTTTAAAAAGTACAGTGTTTATTCAAAATATAAATCTGTTATGACAATTTAAATTATTTATTATTAACTTTTAATAAACTTTTCATTATTAACTTAATACATCCTTGGTGAATAAAAGTATTAAATTCTTAAAAAAAAAAAAAAAAAAAAGAGAGAGAGAGAGAGAGAGAGAGAGAGAGGAGAGAGAGAGAGAGAGAGAGAGAGAGAGAGAGAGAGAGAGAGAGAGAGAGAGAGAGAGAGAGAGAGAGAGAGAGAGAGAGAGAGCATGGGTAAATTTGTAGCAATTTGTAGCAAAAATACATTGTATAGGTCAAAATTGTTTTGAATTGCTAAGAATTTAATTTGGACAACTTTAAAGTCTCACTATTTTGATTTTTTGGCACCCTCAGATTCCAGATTTTCTAATTGTTGTATTTTAGCCAAATATTGTCCGATCTTAACAAACCACACATCAAATGAAAACTTACTTATTCAGGTTTTAGATGATGTGTAAATCTCAATTTCAAAAAATGTACTCTTCTGACTGGTTTGGTGGTCCAGGGTCACATATATATATATATATATATATATATATATATATATATTATATATATATATATATATATATATATATATATATATATTTAATATTTTTGAATATAGATAGATAGATAGATATACACACTCAACATGCTCGTAATGTTTGGCAGAGAAAAAACATTTATATATATATATATATATATATATATATATATATATATATATATATATATATATAGTACTCTGTAAACATTTAGCATCAATAACTAATGAATAAAATGAAACAACACAAGCATGATATGGTTACGCTACTTGAGGAGGATGCTGTTTCCAGAGAGATGGCAGAAGACTCTGGACCGCCTGATACTCCACAGGAACTTCAGCAACGTGCAGGTTTATATCGTGACCCAAACCCAGTTTCTCCAACTCCTGACAAGACCAAACGTGAATGTTAAAGTCACACAGATGCATACAAACAAACAATAGTTGATCCGCTCTGCTCATTTCCTCCTGGTGTGAATATCATACCTGTACTGCCACCCAGCTGGCATTGACAGCATGTTCACCAAACGGCTCAAAACCTACACAAACGCAGAGAAACACAATCATATGTGAGCCTAGACCACAAAACCAATATATTGTATGGGTCAACATTATCACATTTTTTTTTATGCCAAAAATCATTAGAATATTAAGTAAATATTATATTCCATGAAGATATTTTGTAAATTTCATACCATAAATATATCAAAAAATAATTTCTGATAATTAATATGCATTGCTAAGAACTTCATTTGGACAAATTTAAAGGTGATTTTCTCAATATTTTGATTTTTTTTTTTTTTTTGCACCCTCACATTCCAGATTTCAAACAGTTGTATTTCTGCCAAATATTGTCCTATCCTAACAAACCATAAATCAATGGAAAGCTTATTTATTCAGCTTATATAAATATATATGGAATGTAATGACTTATTACTCTCGATTCTGATTGGTCAAACATTTTAAATAATGACACTGAACTGAGTAATTGATCAGTATCCCATGTCCATGTATTTATTTATTTGATAAGTAGCCATATGATGCATAAAGTGCAGTCATGGTCACATAAAAATCCTTTTAGAGTGACTGACTGGACATTATCATCAACTTATCTGTTTTCTAACTGTTACACCTTTAAACTCAACAGGTTTTCAGGACCCTGAAGTCAGCAAAATCTAAACCCTGCAGTCCAGAGTCTAAGATCTGATCCTAATTTAACTGGACATAATGAGTAACTCTTGCGTTTGAGTTTTAGATGAGATGCTGCCATTAGTAACCTGAATAGTACAAGCACAGAACCCTCTATTTTTAACTTCTTTACAAAGCTATTCTTTAGATTTCTATATTTTTAAGCTAAATTAGGGAATAAAGTTGCATGACAATAAGATTTCATTAAATTGTGCAATGATGATAGAATCACATGACAACATCATGATGCATGAATATATATTAATTTACTGAATGATTACATTTTCATATACTCCAAACAAGGTTATTATCATAAAAACTATAAATATTTAAGGCATTTTTGTTAAACGAAACTAAAATAATATACAAATATTAAATGAAAAACTAAACAAAAATCATGCTGGCTTGAAAGATAACTGAAACTAATTTAAGCACTAAAATTATTGACTGGAAAAAAAATAAAATAAAACTGAACTAAAATTAAAACTAAAATAAAGATCAATTAAACTTAAACCAACAGCAAAAAGGAATATGAATGACAAAAGCACATTAAAAAATTACTAAATAATTACCTAAAATTAAAATGGAAAATACAAAATAAATTAAAAGTTCAAAATATGGCTTAAAAACCGTCATAATATATAAATAATACTAAAAATAAATCTAACTCCAAAAATCGCCAAAGAATACCATACCATAGAAAAAGCCCAAACAAACACAGTTAAAAATATAAAGGTTATCTCTTTGATTTTTTTCCCCACAAAAATATGTTTCTTGAGCAGGAAATCAGCATATTAAAATGATTTCTGAAGGATCATGTTACTTAAAATTTAAATGGAAAATATAAAATAAAAGAAAAATTCTAAATATGGCTGTAACTGTAATAATACATAAATAACACTACAAATAAATCAGAAAAAAAAAAGATGAATAGTTAACACTATTATATACACAAGTGGCTAAAATTTGAAATGATTACCAAGGCTGCATTTTTTTGTTGAAATTACAATAAAAACAGTAATATTGTGGAATATTATTACGATAAAAAAAAGAAGGTTATCTATTTGGTTATATTTTTTCCCACAAAAATGTTTCTTGAGCAAGAAATCAACATATTAGAATGATTTCTGAAGGATCATGTTACCTAAAATTAAAATGGAAAATATAAAATAAATGAATAATTCAAAATAAGGCTTAAAAACTGTAATAATAAATAAATAATACTACAAATAAATCTGACGCCAAAATTCTCCAAAGAATACTATACTATAGAAAAAGTCCAAACAAGCAGTCAAAAATATACATGATAGATGTCCCAAAAACCACTATGGCATTACCATGGTAAATACAAAAACTGAAAATAAAATGATGGTATTAACACTATAGCACTACAATCATAATAATTGTTTTAAAACAAAAGAAAAAAAAAAGTTAGTTAATACTATGGTTATCTATTTGATTATATTTTTAAAATTATTTCTGAAGGATCATGTTACCTTAAATTAAAATGGAAAATGAATTAAAAATTCTAAATATGGCTTAAAAACTGTAATAATATATAAATAATTCTACAAACAAATCTCCAAAGAATACTATACTATATTAGAAGTCCAAACAAACAGAGTCAAAATTATACATGGTATATGTCCCAAAAACCACTATGGCATTACCGTGGCAAATACAACAACTGAAAATAATAACTATTTAAATTAATTCAATGAATAATATAAAATAATCAGTCACTACACGTTGTCTGATTTTTTTACGAACACCATAATACTTCCCGATAGTTTTGGCTAGCAGTAGCACTTCGATATAAATGGGTGTTTTATGCATTTTAGTCTTGCAAATCGACTTTCAGTTTCAATGCCGATCGTTTGCGTGTCATTAATTCGATTACAAAACTATCAGTGACAGAAGCAGACTCAGCTGTCCCTGGAAAAACTCTTAAAACTGAGACAAGAATCACACGAGCCATCAAAACATCCCGTTTTCCGCATCAACACCTTCATCACAGTTTACCTGTCACGATAACCGTCTTCTTCTGCTCCATCGCTGAGAAATTAAAGAGTTTCGGTCAAGAAGAGAACAATGATCATCAGATGAGATCTTCACAAACTGAGATAAACACACATCATGTTCCAGCTCTTCCTCTCGCTGTCTGAACTGAGATCAGCGGGTACACTGGACAACAGCGCCATCTGCCGCTCCGGCTATGTTTACCCTCGGGGGTTGCCAGGTTTTCACAACAAAACCCGCCCAATTGCTACTCAAAATTAGCCCAAAAGTAGCTTTTCGAGGGGGATCCCCCGGTTAAAATATATTTTTTTTGGCGGGGTTCCCCTGGTAAAATTACCATTCCAGGGGCTAAATATTACGTTATTCGGGTTGCGTCAACGCCGCGAACATGAAAAACAACCCGCGGCAACAATGTGAAAGCAGCCCAGCTCCGCAGGAACTTGCGGACTTGGCAACACTGTATACCGTCGAAAATCACTTAAGTAGATACATATCACTGTTTTATATGTATCCTCGTAGATTTGTTTAGAATTTATTTATATCTGACGCTGTGCTGGACGCCAATATGGCTTACATTCGAATAGTTTCAATGCCTTTTTTCAGATTTCTTATATTTTCCTATATATATAATGTTGTATATTGTATTTTATGTATATTATCTTAATAATTGAACCTCAACATGCAGTTTATACGGCATCAAATAAAGTAGACATGAACTAAAACGCCACATTAATGTGGTTCTTAATGACTGGCAATTTAATTTTTGATCTTTTAAACTTTGACCTGCCTAAACAAAATTAAACATGCATGTACCTGGTTACCCGAGGAGTGTGTGGTGGTTTTGACATGTGTGCCTACACCCATAGCTGAGATCTGGTTCAAACCTGTTTGCGTGAGCTGATTTCTGAGAAAAGAAGGACTTCCCATTGCGGTGTTTATAGTTAATTAGCAGTGTTCCTTCATGAGTCACACTAAACATGGAGACAGACACCTTCATTCAGTCTCTCTGCTGTCAGCCTTTTCTAGTCAATGGAGACAAAA